>OX424576.1:26162922-26330422 GCA_949152435.1 Gastracanthus pulcherrimus | reverse complement strand
ATCAAACACCATATCTTATCTCATTAATCAGACTTCTTTTGATCCCTTTAATCCATGTCTTGGCGGCCTCTTGATAGGAAGTCGACGACGACGACGTCGGCGGTGTCGACGAAAGCCGTGATTGCGGAATTATTTTTTTCACCTTTTTGCCCTTGTTATCGCCATCGTGATTATTTTTATGCTCCCTTTCTGATGTAGTAAACAATGTCAGCAATAAATTTTTATCTTGTTCGCATAAATTTTCTATAATAGAATGTATACATTAACAAAGGCAATATTATTAAGCATTTTTATAGTAGTTTTATTATAAAGCATACTTTCAAGTAATCGTGAATTGTTACAGATACACATTTTTATTAAAATAATTAACAATGTAGTTTAATTTTTGAATGTCGATAGTTCTTCGAGAGAACCCAGAAATTAATTGTTTAATCTTGTGTTGATTATATTATATCATGTTACGAACTCGATTCTTCAATTTTTGTAAAATAATTAAAACTGTTGCAGAAGGTTTTGTTAGTTGCTAATTTGGCTTTCGACTGTCAATATTGACGTAAGTGTCGAATAGGTCACATCACAAGAGTAATCGCTATTTTATATTCGCTGTTTTGTTATTTAGATTTAATTAAATGCAGTTTGGAGTGAAAATTGTATTTACCTAGCTTGCTCTATTATCGTGCTTTGAATGAGAATGCTATTCAATTAACATAATTCAGAAAACGCCAGCGTACATACATAATTGCATCAACTCATTCTCATCAACTAATAGTAATTAACAAAAAAATTAAGATTCCCTCTGTATGTAACATAAATTAAAATGAAAAACTTTTACAAGTCTCGAAAATTCTTTTTTCTTTTGCAAAGACCCTTGCCATCAGCAAAATGACATGCAGCGAGAGCTCATGTATATTTCAGCACGGCCCACTTTAATATCCTCGGCTTCCTGCTCGCGCACACGAAAATATGAATTTTTAAGCCGCCCAAACTATACCGCCGCGCTGTCAAAGAAACCTCACTCAAGAGAACCGCAAATTTCCAAAATCCAACTACACTCGCCACGGCCGGTAAATGAAAGAGTAGTGCGCTAGTGCAGTGCGCATGCAACTCTACCGACTAGACGAAACTAACGTAACCAACAACCTAGCGTTTATAATCTGTAGAGCCCACTGCGTTTTGGGCATACGAGCGTTCGCAACCGTGGCAGCTGATCTTTTTCTTCGACGTGGACGGTCTTATGTGAGGCGAGATATCAGATTTTGCAGGAAAGAATAAGAAGCTGCGAAATCAAGCAAATTAAGCTCGAATTTCTTCTTTGTTGTTTATTTACAGGCAACCTGTACACTTCTAGGTTTTTCGAGGATAGGTGATCTTGAATCTTAGGCTGAAATTTCATAAAACTCCAGATGAAAGATCGAAATTGTAAAAAAATTAATCAATTTATTTGCAAATACGTACATGTAGATTTTTGGGGTTGCTGATTACGACCCTAGAGTAAAAATCCAAAAATTTATAATGGTGGACCTAATATTAAAAATTTTTATATATCGATCATAATATGAATTCCTCACAACCTAGTGTATGCAAGTTTCATGGTTATATTGCAAGAATTATTGTAAAATTAATTTACTGTTGAATATGTGCAATTTTTGAGAATACTCCAGATACAAAGAGTTAAAAGAAATATAGTTTTTAAGGTGGCTTAGTCGGTAGAGTGTCGGATTCCCACGCCGGTGACCCGGGTTCGATTCCTAGTCCCTGTCGATTGATACAAGCACCTCTGTAAAAATTACATGTGCTTTGCTTACAAATACACCGCAGACCCTCGTCGTCGATTAGTACCTTATGGGAGCACAAATATGTCATCATTAAAAAAAATCATACTTCAAAGGTATAAGTCATGTAGACACCGAGAAGAAAGACATTCATCGCATTAAATGATATACACGCTTTTCATTGCCCTAATTTCCAAAAGTGGTGCTCCCTCAATTATTGCACTGTGCGTGAATACATAGACATACATACTTTGAACGGCTCCGTCCGTGAAAGAAGCAAAGGGGTGCGCTCGTACGTATAGGCTACGAAAAAAGTCAGCCTAATTTTGCTCGAAGTAACTACTCCGCCAACGCACTTTTTAGCGGGCGCGAGCGCGAGCCAACCCCATGAATGTGCTGCAGTCGCGTTAAACTTTCATTGCTAATTACGTTTGCGGCTTTACTACGCTGCGCGAATTTCCGCGGGCGCTCGCGCGCGCTCCCCGCGTTAAAAGCAATTTACGGAGCTTTTTTTTGATATTCTGCTAATGTTGCGCGAGCTTCTATCCTGCTTTTTTCTCCTTCTTTCCTTTTTGGGTAATATTTCTCTTTTGAGGCGCCCAATCTGTTGGGCTTTTGTGCGGCGCGCGCCACTGCCGGATGATGCATGGCTGAGTTTTCACCGCGCGCACCGGAAATTCCGAGATATTTAATAGGAGCATCATGCGTGGAATATGATATTTATTTATAGCGCGCGGCTGTGTTCTAGCCGAAGTTTGCAAAATGGATTATGCGATTACGCGCGACTTTTTGTTGCTTGTGAGCATTTCATAAATTCATTCATTTGACGCTCGTTATTCACACGGAGTTCTTTGTAACGGTAATGTTCTTTTTGTTTGGATATGTTACTGAATTTTAATTAAAAGATTGGTTTTTATTTAAATAGAATACACTTTAATTGACGAAAACAATCAAAAGCCTTTTTCTCATAAATGAATCGTATACTACAAATAGTGTTAAACGAAACAAACTTTGTAAATTGAAAGTCCGCGCGTTATTCAATCCAATAAATACCGAGTAGTCGATAAAAAAAATGAATGTTGCGATAACTCCGACAATCAAAGCTTGCGTTGGTATCGTCGAGTCACCGTAACCCGTGCAGTATCGTTATGAAATATCAACCTCGAAAAAATATAATAACGTGAAGAAGTATTTTGTACTGTTGTAAAATACGGCGAGCGATAAACCGCTCTCTCTTTCTTCTTTTTTTCTTACTTTTTAAGTAGTTCATCAAGTGCACAGTGGAATCGTGGCAGAAAAAAAGTATTTACGTCCCGACCCCTTAAGTGAAGCCATAAAGCATTTTTACGAGGGCGTAAAAAATTTTATCCGCTTAAATAATCTCGACGCTGGCGTACGCTCATTCTCTCTCTTTCTCCCCCTTTCCTCTCTCGCTCTTTCGCGAAATGGGAAAATCCGCGTCCCGATGACAGTATGTGCGCAACTTTCCCTCGACTGCGCGCTTCTTCCTTCATCACCACCGTCGTGTGTGTGTGCGTGTGTGTGTGTGTGTGTGTGTGTGTGTGTGTGTGTGTGTGTGTGTGAGAGAGAGAGAGAGAGAGAGAGAGAGATTTATCGGCGTCGAGTCGATGAAATCGTTCGACGCTCCGTGGCGCGATTCGATATTCGAGTCATCGCTGTATATCAATTTCGATGCGGTCGGCTCGAGCGTAATTGAAGGGTCGTCGCGCGAGCGGAGCTCCAATGAAAATTCGCCGCGTCGCGGAGCGTCCGAGAAGCGATTTGCATAATATGTGGGTAATGGAGTTTTCAGGACTCTCGGCCGCTGGAATGCAGCGCGTCGCGGCGACACGGAACGAACCGCGGGTCGATGTCCCAACGCGGCGATAGTTTGGAAACTAAGTGTACGTGTAGCGGGATTTCGGGTGATTTTTCTCATTACAAAGGAGATGAGGCCGGGGGTTTCCCGCGGGTTTAACGCGAATTCCGAGCTGTAAGTGGAAGCTCTCTCTCTCTCTCTCTCTCTGGTTTCGGTGGTCGGAAGTTTTTGATATCGCCCGGAACGACAGGCGATTCTTGTACAATTCTGGTTGAATACTTGAAAGTTACGAAATTGTTTAAATTTTAGGAAAATATGTATGGTATTTGATATTATTTTTAATGTCTACTAATCTGTGTAATAAACCGCATATTGAGTTACAATACAGAAATAGTAATTTGTGCCAGATTTTTGTATTTCACGTAAGTATTTTATAGTTAAGCGGATTATTTTAAGTGGAAATTAAAGTAATTAATTTTCAATTACATATGCGTTACCAAAGTTTTCCGTTTCGTGCAATGTTTTGAATGGAATATTAAAGTTTTTCATCCTTTTGACTTTGTAGCTCTTAAGAAAATTTGGACTTTGGAGTACGTTTTATGAGTTCGTATGCTCTCAGGAAATTAAATTTTTGCATGAACGAAGTGGAATTTTTTACGATCCCAAATAAAAACTGGAAGTTTTTAAAGAAGTGTTTCAGACAGCATAGAGTTTACTTTACTTTTTATCTTATTCGAAATTTATACTTTTAGATTGGCAATTCTAAAAATTAGATTGAAATATTTTATCTTCATGGCTGAGATAGTTTTTAAAATGCAGATCAACTTTCAAAATGTTACATCTTTAGTCAAATTAACTTAGTTTTGTTTAAATATCCAATATTATACTCGCTATAGACGATTCTCATATCATTTGTTTTAAATCATGTCTATCAAATACTAGCTCAGTTCTATTTTATATTAATCAGCTTAAACTTTGATGGACAACGGCAGTTTGAGAATTACCACGGCACACACACTTACACACACTCCATGTTCTAAAAATGATGTATTTTGATTTAAAGTATACCGTTCGTATTGCTTTGCATGTTACTTTTTTGTTACTTCGCATAAACCTTTTTTCCTCCATCCCAACTTATCTGGAAGTAATCCAAAGTCCATTGTAAATGATTTTATATTAAATTAATCCTATCTATTATTATCGCCGTCAACCATCTTTACCAATTCTTTCTCTGCAATGCTTATTTTAATTTCCAATTCTACACCTTTTACGAAAATAAAATGCAACACAATGAGATTAGCGATCCGAGCGAGCGAGGAATTTCAGCTCCTTACAAATCCAACTGACTTTTAGAAAGCTGCAGCCGCGCAACCGTCACCGCGACAATCCCGAACACCGACCAGCATGAATTTTCAGAAGCCCTGCGCTCGAAATTCTTCGATCCTCTGCAGCTTAGCGACAGAATCCGCAGCGGAAGCAGCAGCAGCAGCAGGTACGCCATGCAAAAGTAAGACGAAAGTTCCTGTGGCTGATGACGCGGCGACTGAGGAATTCATTAAACGCGCTCCTGGCAAATCGAATTTCACGCGGGACAAAAGGACCGCGTCCCTTTGCAGCTACTCCGAGAGGGGGCGGAGCGCAGTATGGCGACGCGACAAAGACGCGCAAGGAAGCGTGAGGACTCGTCGTCCGGAGCAGGGGCACGAAGAACTTGGAGCAGCTGAAGCCACCGACGCCCTTGATCGGGCTTCACCGCGACTGGGAAATTTGGCACCGCGCGACGAGCCGGGTATCGGGATTTTCGCAGAAGGATCGCGAAGACTGAAAGAGAGGGTGGGTAGACAGCAAGATAGAGAGGACGAATGAAAGAGATTTAAGTTGGGTAATGGGTGAGACTTGTACTTTGTTTTGCTTTTTTGAAAGAGAAAAGTTTTAGGCTGCACGTACTACACGTATATCCTCCGACATATATCACAGCAGGATGAGAAATAACATGTTTTTAAAATTCGATGCTGGATTAGAGTTTGTATACGGATTTATTTATTTATAACAATATTTATGTAGAATATTATATAGTCTTTATAGTAATAGGTGATATAATTATTAGAATAAGGAAGAAAACAATGTATATGAGTAAATTAATCAACTGCTACTATACACTCCATCAGCATCTTGAGTGGTACGATTATCATAATTAATTTAATTTCATATTTTACATCCAGTATGAAAGACATAATTAAAGCAGAAAATTAAATGCAGAAGCTCGAGAAAGTTCAAGATAGATTGACTCTCTAATATGACGTAAAACTCTTGCTTATTATAACTTATACCTATAACTATTTTAAAGTATTTGTATTCTAAATGCGCTAGTCAAAGTTGGTATATGAATACAAAAGTTAAATAACGACGAAATTTTGCATATGAATTCAATACAAGATGTTTAAACATTGTTTCATTTAGAATATTGAGCAGCTATAGAATAAAAAATAATTAAAGATTAAAAATAGTTTTTTAAGAAAATCATTAGTTTTATTATTGAGATATTTTCAATCTAAAACTTAGAAAATAAGGAAAATTTTAGAGTGTCGTAATATCTCGAAAATTATCCGATTGGGCTATATGTATAGTACATTGTGTAACAAGGGGGGTGGGCGACAAAACTATCATTTCCTCTATCTTTACAAAGCACTTTATCCATCATTATCGCAGTTCCAACTTTGGCTATGTCGTAGTAATTTAAATTACTTTCGACGATATTGCTTATACCATTACTAAGACGAATATGATCATTAGAAATAAAATTTTCCATATTCACGTACCAGACTGATAACTATATTCGTTATAAGTTGCAATAAAAAATGTATTATGTTCATTTTTAAAAGACTACTTTAAACTAACCTATAAATCAGCAAATAAACGTATTGACTCGACACATCGCAGAAATACGCCTATATACCGCGAGGAAGATCACACGTGAAATTATCCGAAAGCAAAATCTCGGGTCGCGCCAATAGAAAGATATAGAAAGCTGTGCAGGCCAGAGCCAGACGAACCGAGAGATAGCGGCGCCCACAGAAAAGCGAGCCCCACAGTCGGAGAAAACGGTTTTCGTACTTCGCCGATGAGTTTCCTCGATTAGCCCTTTCAACCGCGGCCAGGTCGGCTCATTATGTCGACGAGTTTCATGTGCCCCGCCAAAGTGAATGGGGAAACGCGGCTGTGCCTCCTCTCCCCATTCACCTAGATACACATTACACATGCGCTCGCGGCACGCGTACGTCTGCGCCGCTTTATGCGTCTCTCCGATGATGGCGTCTGTCGCGCGATGCTCTTTGCCGCATGATTCCGCTGCAGTGCACTGCTATAGGGTGAGACGCGTGCTGTGCGTCGCAACAACTACCGTGTACAGGTTCGACTCGATGCGCGCGTTTCGGGTAGGCGAAAAAGAAACGGCGCAGGGTTCGGAGGAGGTAGTTCGAAGGCGCTGCAAATATTTACGCATTGGTGAAAACCAACGGCGGTTAATGAATTGTAAACAGCTCGGTCTGCAGTTGTGGGTACTTTCGTCGCTCCGTGGCGGGGTGTCACGTCGCGCGGGCGGTTTCTGTAGTCTGTCGCCTCTCTGTGTGTTTCTGCTTTCAGCATCCCTTTGCCTGATCAATTTCAATGGAATTTCGCCTCGTTTCTACATTGGGAATTCCTGGCGACGCTTCGATTTAGTTTCACGAATCATAGATTTCGTTTGATGTACGGTTTTAGTTTTATTTGACTTTGTATTTTATTTTGTAACTATTTTGGACTTATCTACTTATCTTTAACTATACTGTTTTATGAATCATGCTTTAGGTGTTTACATTTTTGCATAATGAACGTGCATATTAGCTTAATTTATAGCTTGGCCTCTTTATGTACATAAATTGGAAGGTTTAAATATAAACATGAAGTGGGTTTTAAATCTTATTCCTGCTAAATTAATTGGACGAAGTGTATATACAGCTGCGCTGTCTAAGAATGCAATTTCATTTAAAATTATTTATGTATTCTACTCACAAGTTTCAAATACAAATATTATATGGATTAAGAATTATGTCTTTCATCAATTTGTCATCTTGTATAAAAATTTGATCACGCAACATTAGCGGTGATAGAAGTAAGCTCCAAAGAACAACGATAAATGATGGTTTTAAAGCGGACGAAGCAGTGAAAAATAGCTAGTACGCAGTGATAAAGTATGTGTTTGCCACGCTATCATCAGCAATTTATTTTTCGACAATGGATAAATGTTAGTTATTTACTTACGCTTAGATTTTGAACTTCAAACTAGGTTATATATAGCTTAAAAAATTAGGTTTAGGATGAATCGACATTAGATTTTATTCTTTTGAATATGTCACACAACTCAAAGCATGCAAGAATGTTTCTGAATATATGAATACCGATCACTTTCAATTCTTTTGCAAAAAGTAAAATGCACAGTATCTATACAATGCAAAAGCAAACTTTTCAAATTTTATTCCATATTCAGATACCTCACATCTATATATATATATATATATATATATATATATATATATATATATATATATATATATATATATATATATATATATATATATATATATATATATATATATATATATATATATATATATATATATATATATATATATATATATATATATATATATATATATATATATATATATCTTTACGTTTACCGAACTGCAACGATGAAATACACACCTAGAAAAAACACTGTGATACTTTTATTAGAAAAGAAAGAAATGAAATATAACAGCCTCTTTTAGCATCGATTCTCAACACTTTGATTTTAATATCAATTAAACCGCAACATTTTGTAACATTTTAATCAGTTATTATAACATGTTTTCTTTCGCAAGTAATAAAAAAAAATTTCTGAAAATTTTGAAAATATTTGCTAATCTTAAAGAATTTAAAACTTACATACAATTTATTCTTTTTATTTTGATTGGTATGGTAAACGACTCAACATTCCTGATTCCCCATCCAGCTTGTATGCATAAATATGTGTCAATTCAAGTACTACTTACAAAAAGTACGATGTGTAACACGAGGGAAAAGCTTTTTCAAACTCGGATGATGATTTGAGCACTCGTGGACGTCTCGAGCGCCTTCGGCACCGTAAACTTCCATTCGTACTCAATCATTATCCTCGCTTAGAAGAAGCCAATTTTCCCCCATAATTGCACAATGTACTATATCAGACTCGTGTTTAGTCATCATCCTCGCTTAGAAAAAGTCAATTTACCTCCCCAGGTGTACAATGTACTATTACAGTTCATGCATATAAGAGGTTATTGGGTTATTGGCAATGGAAAAATGAATAAGTAAATATACATTTTCTAATTAACACCTTTGCATTTAACAGAACATTATTTAAGACACATTCAATCAATATGAAAATTAAATTCACCACAAAGCTTTAATCTTTACAAACATTTCTACGGAAACGCGGACAGCCGTGAAAGAGAAGCATTGCAGTGGCACCAGCGGCACAGAAGCTCGACAGCGTCTACGACGACTGGGCGCGGCATTATTGAAAATCCGATTGCAGCGGGAGCTCACTGCAGTCTAGGCGAAACGCCCGAGCATACGGACTCGGCGTAAACTCGTGCGGATCTGAGAGGCGGCAAGCGCTCGCGCGTGCATTGGATTTATTTCGCGAGCTCGCGGGGTGAGCGTTCAAACGAATGATGGACGACGTCATTTTAATTGAAATTCCCCCGCGCGTTGCCGCTCGTTGGTGCGGGGCGCAAGCCGCGGAGCTTTCGCGCTCTATTGAATTCGATTTATTTTTTAACAGCCATACAACTCCAGTAATTTGTGCTGTGTTCTTTTTGCGCGGGAGTTTATCATTCGGTGGCGGCTAGATATCGAGGGATGATTAAAAGCGAATGAATTCGTCCGATGTTTTATGCCAAGTGAATTGGGATTAATTTTGTTTTTGTGTATAACGTGAATAGTGGAAATGTACTTTTAGAGAGTTTTGCGGTTAAGACTTGATCGGGATGTCGTTAACAAATTTTGAACTTAAATACAAGTATTTCAATTCTTTTAAAATACTTTTTATTATGAATAGGCATAATGTGTAGTTCCATAACATAAATTATTACAAAGTTAATAATGTTGTACAATAAATACTTCTGCGTTTTGATTGTATGAAATCGTGTAAAATGAAACTTTGATTAGAACGGGTTTGAGTTTCAACTATTCTTCTACAGACTTGTAATACTTATATTAAAAGTATATTGAAGCAGTTTTAGCTGTTTATAATAATTGTGAATTAGTATTATTTTAACCTTTGCATCGAAAAGACGTCGAACGATTTTATCAATGGATTTCTTTTACGGTCATTTTAATAAAGTTATAATAAATGTAAAAATTAGGGAATTTGTGTGTTATTTCTTCTTGTCTTTAGCTTCCGTTTTGTATGGAATAAATCTAAAGAATAAAAAGTTCGAAGGGTGTTAATAGGTATATAAATAAATTTCTTATACAATATTAATAAATGAGCATTACAAGAATTAAAGTTTGATCACTAGCATTCATCATCTTCTTTAAAGAATTAAATTCTCCCTAGCTAAAATAAAGCAATGAACTCAATAAAAGTTTACAAGTCCATTCTGAGAGTAAATCTTCTTTCTCAATTTCACCCGACATACACGAAAACACTCGGAAGTTCAAATTATCGGTAAACCCGCAGAGCGCCAAAATTTCTCGCACAGTCGCGCGCTTTTAATCAATCACCCAGCGGTATATCTCGCGCTTGCAACCTTAGCTCACAACGAGAATCGAGACACAAGAGCTTGCAGAACGTTAGACGCTAATTGCAGCTGCAGTGACCTATATATACCTCTCGAGCGAACTGTTAGGCGTTTAGAATCGCACCCCGCAGATGCACTGGCGGATGCACTTGCGGAGAAACAAAGCGAAGTCGAGCTTAATATTTAAGGTACCCCGAGCATCAGACAATAGTTGAAATAACAACTCTTGAAATCCTTTGAAAATATTTTTTTCATTGTTAAAGATTAGCCTTAATTTCAAATTAAAAATGAAAGAAAACCGGATTTGATCAACAAGTAATAAATTTATGGTGTTATTTTTAATCCAAACCTAAAATACGGTAATTAAAAAACATTTAAAATGTTATTCCATGTCCCGTAAAAACGACAATACACATCAGGAGAATAATAGTACATAAAATCGCAAAATTTCATTTTTATTATAACTTTATTAGACTAACCATAAGAAAATCAATCGATGAAAATGAAATGCCGAGACATGTTTATGCTGCGACATATTTCTGTGACGCATTTACGATAAAAAGCCGATGCTTTCCGCGTAGCCGAACCTTTACGCGTAGCTGATTTCATTTGGTTTTCTTTCTTTCATAATGCTGTAGTTAATACATTGCATCACTTTAGTACTGCATATTTATTTATTATTAATTTAACATTATTATATTCGCCGTCAATTTTACTTTACAATAATTATCATTATTTCTGTCAGTAACAATTATTAACAGCCATCGTAGCTTCGTAACGCTTCATTTACATTTACGATCGTATTAGACGTATACAAATCGAGCCTCGCAAAAATTCTAGTAGATATTTAAATCTGAAAGAATTCATCAATTAGGATACAACAAATACCTATTCAGTTATTATTTAACGAGGTTATATTTACTTATTTAGAAATAAACTTTATGTCAATACGCACCATTTCATTTAAACTAATAGAAAAAGTTAGTTTTTCTGTAATTTTTTTCTCAGAATGAAGAAATTGGAATTATAATTAATTTTTTTTTTATTTTATTTTTTATTAATTTTATTACATATAATTCATTAAAAGTATTATACTGACAAAAAGCGCCTTGTTACTCTTGGGGCCAAAAACCAAATCTTATTAACCCTTACATTCATTGTAAGTTATATTCATCGTATTTATATATAATCTCTACATAAAATGTTCAATGCAAACATTCATTTAATTTTTAAGTTTAGTACACGTTTATCCTAGTAACTAATTATTTCGTTGAATAACGCCCAATAATCGTCTTTTCATTGTATGATAAGAAACTGCATATACTTGCATGAATTATTCATTTAAATTACAAAAAACACGCTTTCTCCACTTAACCTAATAAGAATATAATCTTTAAAATTTCTCATTCTGCAACAACGGGCAAGGCACGCTGAAATGTCAGTACAAATCTTAAATTCAAAATCGCGCTCGTGGACCAAAGCTCTCGAGCCATCGAAAATGCCATTACGTCCAGCGAAGATAGCGCACGCAGCCATTCGGCGCACACACTGTTCTTTTATTTCCAAGCCGGTCCGGCTGAATAAACTCCCCTCCTCCCCTTCTTCCCCATCCCTGTTCGCAAGTTTCGACACAATGCGGCGCACCCTTTTGAAGGCGGTACAGTTGCGGCTCAGTGGCGCGCCGGGCCGTGGCACTTTAGCCGGGGCGAAATACGCCCGACTCGTGACTTAATTACGATGCATCGCGCGCGCGCCCGCGCACACCGGCAAAAGTTAAGCCGGGGCGATGCTCCGGCAACTTTGGTTATATGACGCTACCGGCGTGCCAGAGCACCGGTGTGGGGTGTGTCTATAGATGTACAGTGGCTGGCAGGTGGACCGTTAGCATTATTGTCTTGTTTACCTTGATGGCGTTATGTTAGAACTGTTATTTAGAGCTCGATTGTTTTTGGGGAGATTTTCATTTTAAGTTTTGTTGGCGTTTTAGGAATGTATGCGCTCGTTTGTACGCGATATTTCTGTAAATTCATGAAGTTTTGGTGCTGCGTTCGTGGTTCGGATGTTACGGGGAGATTTCTCTCGTTATGCGGCTGCAGATGCTGCTTTTCTGAAGAGTATGACATAGAATACGAGTAAATAGGACTAAGTAAAACTTTAAAATGGATCCCAGTCTTTCAATTTAAGGGGGCAAGCCTGGGTTAAACTCAATAAAGTTTTTTTTATGAGTCCAGAAAACTTCTTATGTTCAAAAGCATAATTCTAAAAAATTTTATGCTATCAATTCTTAATAATATCTTAAATTTTACCGTTGTAAAACCTCAAAATCTTGATCCTACTCGTCACAATAAACACTATTTTCGATACGATAGTTATCAAAAGTACTTGGTTCTTTTTTTTGAGAGTTATTCGACTCCTTTTGATATGTATTACAAAATGAACGAGGCAATTTGTCGTTAAATTTTTTTTATTATTCTTTTTCGTTGACACATTCAATTTTTGTTTAAACATTAATTTTTTTTTTTCAAAAATTCGTTTGGATCTTTGAAAAGAAATAATAAAAAAGATTTCAAGAAAAAAGTGCTATGCTCATTTCATAATACATATATGTCAAAAGAAGTCGATTAACCGACGAAAAGAAGATTTCGTTTATCATGTCACCTAGAATCGTGTGAGGAACAAAGATCCTTTAATAAATATGGTATTGACCCTGGTAGAAAATTATCTAGTTTTATCGAGGCCCTCGATTATTTCCTTGGCAAACTAGATAGATCTACATAGTTCAAGATTAATTTTCTACCAGGCGAAAGTAATGATTTATTGTGACGTGTAGGATCAAGATATTTAGGGTTTAAAACGGTAAAATTTAAGAGATTATTGTTTATTGATAGCGGAAAATTTTTCAGAATGATTGCTTTTAAATATAAAAAGTTTTCTGGACTTGTAAAAATAAATTCTTTTTGGTTTGACCCAGGCCTGCCCCCTTAATAATGTTTCAGGTATATTTTTAATGATAAGTCTGTTCATTTAGTTCGCAATTGATAATTATTATGAAGACGAAAGACAAAGGATAGATCTATAGATAAGAAGTAATGAATATAAAGTGATGAGTTCATTGCGAAATATTATTCTCCCAACATTGAAATAAAACGAAATTAATATCATAACAATTAACATTTTCCACAATGATCTTTTGAATTTGACGATAAATAGTAACAAGATTTCGATACGTCCGAAGAACAGCCGTGGATTAACCCAGATTTTTCGTATACTTTTTTTCCTCTGCGAATTTTGTACTTCGTATCTCGTCCTGGTATATATATATATACAAGAAGCTCTCGTTTCTTATACACGCCCGATGGCCCATGGTATATATGTCCTAGGATATACGTATGTAAGCTGCTCGGTAAGAAAGTTTTTCTTTCCCAGGGGTGCTTTTCTCCTTGCGCTACTTGCGCGAGGCACTCTGCAAGCCTTTGAGAATAGAACTAATGCTTATATTTCGGTTACATTTGGGGGGAGGAGGGCAAGGAGTTGCGGGGGACCTGAACTTTAAAAAGATTTAGTACAGTACTTTGGGAAGACTGATTCGCGTGAATGCATCCGAGTGGATCTTCGCGATATGTGACTTTCTTTCGAAACTGTGCCGATAGGTCTGATTTTAAATCTACGTTACTTGACTCTAAATAACAAAAAATATGATTACAAATTTTATATAATATTTTGAAGTAGATTAAGATTAATTAAAAGTGTGTTAAAATTTTGAATTCTTACATATTTTTTCATGCCGGGTGTCTCAGAGCGCTCTAATACAATATCAAGTTATTGCTTTAGCATTACTAAAGTAATTACTTAAGAAATAACACAACATTTTTTGGCATAAGTTATTGTTTTAATAATAAACTTAAGTTAATATTTACATTTTTTCAGTTTTGAGAAAAAAGTAATTACTAAAGTAATTACTTATACTTACTGCAGAATGAACTAAAATATAGTTATTACGTTAGTAATTACTAATGCAGTAAGTAGCTTATCCCAAAAAATTGTTGTGTTATTTCTTAAGTGATTACTTTAGTATTTGCTAAAGTAATAAATTGATAATGGATTAGGGAGCCACCGTCCTCTCCAAGACGAGAGCTCTGAGAGACCCGGTACGTGCTTTTAATAATTTCCTCAAATGGTATTCGATTGAGAAATCCACTTTGAGTTACGAAAAGAAAAGTTTGTAGTATACACAGCATTGACTTTTTGTTCAGTTTGTGTACGAAGCTTTTAATATGATTGATTGACTTGGTAATAGCGACCCAGACGAACTTAGTTAAATAAGCAATTTTAATATCGGTCTATTTTACACTAGTTTTCTTACTTTATTTTTATAAATATGTACAAATTTAATGTATTTTTATTGCATAAATATAATGAAATAAAAGGAATAACTGTGTCTTTTTTAATTTATATTTAACTTTATAAAACTATAAAACAAATTTAAATAAAAAATTTACTTATAATATAATTTAAACGTTTTTTATACCCACTGGTATAGATAATTATTATTCATAGAATAAATACTTCGGATTAAAAATATTATTTGTGATTGTGATATTAACACTTTAATACTTGTCTGACCTATCAGGTACGATGCTACTTACGTTTTTTTCTCTTTGAATCTTAAAGACTGCTCTTCAATTATCGTCCTTTTATAAGTGTACATTCAATTACATATCTTGTGCATATACAACAAAGATCGTATTGAGAAAAAAAGCAAAGAAATAGCGCAAGTAAAACCAAATTGGCATCGAAAACCGCAGCAAAAGCATTTACATCGCGCCGAGAAACTCCGGTCTATAACATCCACACAGAATCGGCTGTACTCCCGGCGATTGTCACGCGGCAAGGAAATCGCCTCGAGCGAAAAAGCTATTGGATTCATTTAAAGTTATAAAACTTCCATCTCGCATCGAAATCGTATAAGAGAGAAGCGAAACGGCGGCGGCGGCCGAGTAGTCGAACTACCGGAACAAGTCGTGTGCGCGCCGCCGACAGCGAAAGTATACACACCAGTCGCGGGTATTGGGGAGAAAGACCGTCGTCGATATATACATACTGCACGTACACGTACAGACAGCTACGTACACGCGAAAAGCGAGAAAACCTGGCGTGAAATTCGACTGTTTCGCGGTCGATCGCGGGGCTTGTGTTTTTCCACAAGTGAGTATAGAGAGGACGCCGATAACTCGAGGCTCGTAACCCCTTCCGCTATACGTACGCGCGCGCACACACGACTACGTGACTTTTCCGAATCACTGAAAAATCTCTCTCTCTCGCTCTTGCCGTGCGCGCCAGGGGAAGGAAGACGAGGGCTGCCGCAGGAGCAGCGAATCCGTGAACTCGCGTGCGAGAATCTCCACTCGCTCCCCCGTGAGGATGTAGCGCAGGAGCAGCAGGCGAGTAAAAGAGATAAAAAGAGAGAGAGAAAGACTGCACGATCATAAAATATGCATTGCCTATTCCCCGTAGACAAGAACAAAAGCAGAGAACGAGGGTGAGGTAAGAAGGGGGGGGGGGGAAGGGGGAGAAAGCAAGTGCGCATTTCCCCATTTCCATATCCGTTCTGGAAGAGAAGAGAAGAGAAGAGAAGACCCGGTGTCGACGATTGCGCGCGCTTGCTCTGCTCCGCGTGTTCTCGAGAAAAAAAGGGAGAATAAGCTAGTACAACAATATAAGGATACAATGAGGGGCGGAGGAGGAGAAGAAAAAGACGGAGTGGCAAAAGCAGCGGAAAAAGAAAGAAAGAGCGAGAAAGAGAGATGGAGATAGAGAAGAGAGAAGAGGGAGGGTCCAACTCGTTGGGTCCTGGCGTGCACGATAGAGGAAAAGCGAAGGGAGTCACGCGAGCAAGCCCCGAGATCGGAGGAAAGAGGAGGGAGACAGAAGGGGCTGCAGAGAGATAAAGACGCTTTGAGCGAGAGCGAGAAGAATGGGTAAGAATGTATATATAGCGAGGGCACGAAGGAGGAGGAGGAGGAGGAGGAGGAGTAAGAGAAAGAGAGAAATTTGCCGAGTCGTCCCCGTACAAATTTCCGATAAGAATCCGACGATGCTGCTGCTGCTGGGCAAAACGGAAGGAAATAAAATTACAGGCGGCTCGAGGAAGAAAAGAAGGGAGCGAGCGAGAGAAAGGGAGAAAACAGGAGCCAGCAGCAGCAGTGGCGGCAAGCCATCGAACGAGGAATTCCGAATTCGCATTGGTAATGGCTTGTGTTTAAGTCGGCTATCATTTATTCAAATCGGAACTATCAACTCCTTCGGAGCGTGAAAAATATCGGCTCTCTCTTGCTCTCTCTTTCTCTGTGTCGTTGCTTCTCGGAATATAAAAAGTCCCGGGCGGCTTTACGATCCTCCCGCGCCCCGCGGGGGATCCGCTGCCGGAACCAGAGTTGTAAAAGTATAAATTGTTTCGCAGCTTAAATATAAGCCATCGACGCGGACTTAATTGCGTTTTAAGCCCGGTACAACGCGCGTCGAGACAAAGCCTCGGTACAAGACTCGCGACGGGGCGACGGAGAGAGGCGAGGTGTTGCATTTTAACCCGGTCTCGAGGAGCCGCCGGGAGAAGGAATATCGAGTCGAATTGAAATGTAAATGTACGCGTGACTAAATGTCAGGCGGTATTTTTGTTTGAGTGCATTGGGCACAGTCTTGCGTGAAAATGACATCGGCTGTGAAATTGATGGCTATCCTGACGTACTGATTTTCTTTATTCAGTCGAGTTATTTTATTTTATGATACGATTACTGTTGTGTCTTGAAATATCATCCGTGGAAACGTGAAAATACTTTTATATCGTATATCAGTTATTTGATCGTAATTGAAAAATGTCATAAAGATTATTGAAAATAATTGTTTTCAAATGGAATTATCCTTGACGAAAACTCAACTGAGATTTTCGTAAAAGATGAGAATTTATTTTAGTTTATCGATTTTTCAGTTATTGAAATTTATAAATTAAGTGAGAGATGCTAAATTACTTTAATTCTTACAGACTTACGTCTAATCAGCAAAGCGACATAATTTTACAGCCTTATAATAGTTTGGCATTCGAAAAAGTACTAAGTTATTATGATCCAAAAATAGACCATGATTTTTTAACAAGTGTACATGAAAACAAATAGCTTTTTCCAAATTCAATTTCTCTCAAAACAGTCTGTCTGTGCACGTAATATCATTATAAAAATTCAGTAAATTTAACCTCGTTAATTCTACATTAGGGCTGTTCTAATATCGAAGTTGTCGTCGCTATCACGAATTTATACAATCTTAAATTCGTCGGCAGCTAAACGTCCTCAACGGCATCTCTCAGATTCTACAAAGCGGATTAATTTTCTACAGCTCGACGAAACCAATTCCCTCCCCCTTAATACGCGCAAACTGAAAGGCGCTTCTCAAAGACTGCGCTAAGTCTCATTTTTCCTCTAAAATCATAGCTCCATCTCTTAATTCGTTAATGAGCGACATACGTTGTCGTCATTATCGACAAAAACATGCGCATCCTCGCGAAAAAAATGAATCTTCGTTCTTGGATATTTCGAAGAGAGAGTATTAGTGTTGAAAGGGGTGTTACTTTGAAATTACCTAATGTAGACATTTTCTGTCATTGCCGTTACCTTGGTAGAAATCAATCTTATTCCTAGCCAGAAATCGGTCATAATGGCCATTTATAGTTAAAGAGGAGGTTGGAGCCGATTACAAATTTCTACATTGAATTTGACATTATTCTAATTTAATTTTTCATATAACTTAAAAATTGTAGATGTCAATGTTCACAATCTTTTAAACAACACCGGATCACTGAGATAATTGATAAAAATTAAAAATTGAATGAGAATAGAGAAATATGAAATTTTCGGTAACTACGTAATTGCATTATAATCTCCGACCTGTCCTAGGAATTAAATTAATTTCTACTAGGGTATTAATGTTTCGAATTTACTTGGACTCCATTTGTTGTAATATAAAATAGGCAATTGATCGATTGAACAATATGTATTTTTTGATCAATATTGAAAAGAGAGCGAGAAATCCATTGTTTGAATTTGATAAACTTACGCAAATTGGAAGACTTATTCAACATTTGATTCTGTAGCTCACCTGCAACATAAAGAAATATTATGATTAGATATATTTTCAATAAGAATATAGAAATAATTCAATTATTAATACAAATTTTGCTACATATTCCCATTTTAATCTATAATGTAATCAAACTTTTATAAAACCAAATATAATTATATTGCTATCAATATTTAATAAATTTATTAATTATTCGATAATCTATAATTGTATTTTCAAAAGTGACAAATTAATTTCTTAACATAGTAATTAACGAAAGTAAGTGTGTAAAAATTGCAGGGACTCAATTGAGAGCTTGCTATTCAACTTAACAACATCTAGCTTATGAATAATAAATCATTGTAAATATAGATTTATAAATAAGATTTAGCGATTCGTAATAATTTGTTGGGTCTGAATGATTAAATATAGAACAAGATCCGCTATTTTCGAAACGTTAAACAAATTATATTTAAGGGAGATATTGGAAAAGATATCAGTGTACCAATGGAGCATTCAAAATCATAATAGAACAAATCCATTTTGAAAATTTTCGAAGCTGTCGTTAATATTATAACATTAGTAGTATATGCAAGTAAAATTCATTCTGTTATAGCTCTGAACGCCCCGTATCTCTACATAAAGATAACACCTTTAAAAGCAACATTTTCAAAATCCGAGGAGTCTGACAGAAGAATAACCAATTATTCCCTAAATATCAAAGCGATTTCTTATAGGTAGCTGTGACAGTGAAATACTGTTCTTTTTTATCAACTATTGATATTAGACTATATGAAATTATATATTAAGCTGTCCGTATTTTCTAGTCATTGCAATTTATAAAAAGCACTTTTACTTCTAATGAAAGTTAAAGATAGTTGTAAAATAGTTTTATTCCACACAAAAAAATGTACATCGAATGTAACTGTTAAAAAATTATTCATAATTAAAGCTTTGTGTATCTAGAAATTTTCTAAGCGTAGTACTTGTGATGAATGAGAAAATTTAATTGTAAAGCATTAATTATTAACTACCAAGTCGTTAAATATGTAGTACAAATGATTAACTTTTCCAATTAAATGAACACTTAAGCACTAAGAATTGAGTATTAAAAACTGCGTATTAGATCATATCCAAAGTCTTGCGTCTTTATACTTAACACAGCTCGATTTTGATATTGACAATCCTTTCTCTCAGTCTACATAACTTTTCCTACTACAGTTCAATAAACGGCCTTATCTATGAAACGACGTTTTAACTTTTCGCACGATCTCAATCCCACCTAGCTCAAATTAATTATCGCCGAACATGACCTCAGACCAACCCGCATTCGGCCATAAAACTCCTTTCAATAAGAGCCAACGCATCGCTTTCCTCTCTTCTGAGCAACCCCGCGCACTTGGTAACGAGGCGCGAGCAGCAGCGAGGAGATGAGTACGTCTGCGTATACACTCTTCCCGAGTCCAGGAGGAGGATGAGAAGGAGGAAAGCGTCGCCGTCGCGGTGACTCGTCGTATATCGCCGCTCGAGGAGATGTGTGTACTCGGAGGGGGCGAGAGAGCTACGTCTATTTCTAAGATTTCGCAGACCGGAAGATCGATCGAGTCGTAAGTCTGGCCGGCGCGGCGCCAGGGAGGCGCGACGCGCACACCAGTCGACGCTGTCCTTTGCTATACATGCTGCCGGCGCTCGGACCGGGGGAGGGTCGTTTATTTGACTCTTTTTTATACTTTTGCTAACACTTTAAGGCTTTAAAGATTAGAATCGAATTCTTCATTATGTAGAAAATAGACAATGAACAAGTATAATGTCAATTTGAATGCCATGAAAATTTTTATTAATTAATATTATGAACGTAGACAAATTATTTATTAGAATGCAAGGATACGCGGAAAGAGAACAAGAAAAGTGTAACTAATAATAATTGTTATATCTGCATAAAAATAATGTTTATCTTTAAATTTTACGCATTTACTACTACAATTTGCATAAATAATGGTTATTTTAAATATTATCAATCTTATTGTTGTAACATTTTATTTTTGAGTTTATGCAAGTATATTATTTTAACATGCACGTTTTAAACTTTAAAATTCGTAATACTTAGAAAGTTTATAAAAATAACAGTCTCATAAACGGATCCCATCCTGCGGATCAGAGGACAGCGGAAATTGCCAGCCAAGAATCAAAGCAAGAGTATGAAGTCAGAGAAACAGTAGCGAGCTGCACCATCGAGTTTCGTGTACAGGCGCGGCAGCGTTGTCAAAATTAAAAAAGTTGCTGAGGTATCGTGCTAATAGTTCGGAGCGGATATAAATAAGGGACAATGGGAGAATCGTTGTCGGGTGTGTGTGCAGGGAGAAATCCAATTACTGTTTGGGGCGGTGCAGTACTCGTGGAGGTTTGGAGATTCAATTGGTTAGGATATAGGTGATGTAGGGAGAAATTTTGCGTGCCTCGGGATTTTTCCTTATTGAATTATTTTGATTTATGTTAATGCTTTTCTTTCTTTTTTTTGGTTGACTAGATTGTTATTTGAAGTAATAAGAGAAAATACAATAGAGAATATATTGGATACTAGACTTTATTCAAGATATCGAACGAAACTATTGTATAAGCATAGTTTTACTTTTAATTTTAGATGTTATGATATCTTGCAGAATTGTATAACTTGTAAGAATTATTTAATACATTGGATCACCTATAATTCAAACTCCCATAATTCAAAACCTACTTCTAATTCGAAAATCTCTATAATTTGAAGTAAAGTATGTTTCTGTTGACCAATATTTTCACCTCTACAATTGGGTTTTAACATAAATTTTCTTTCTGCGGCGGTGTCTACGATACGGGCAGAGAATCGAAGCCGATTTGCAATTCTGTTTGAATTTTTTCAAAAAATCTGAATTCAAGAAAATTATAGTTTATTTATGTTCCTTTGAATGACGTCAGTTCGTAGGTACTTCACGAAGATTTTCGAAGCGCTATATCTTTTTTAATTTTGAATATTTTGCAAAAATTCAAACAGTTCAGAAAGAAAGTATACTATAATCTATCAAAATATCATATAAAAATATCATGTTAAAACCGAATTCGAAATTTATAAAGCTAAAACTGTAGTATTACAATTTTTTTAAATACAATCAAGATATAATTTATAAGAATAATAATACATTCCGTTTTTAAATTTGTGAGTTTAGTCTATATTTTTCGTATATCAACAGTACATTTATGAATTTATAATGGGTTTATAATCCGACTCGAAGGACCAAATTTTTCGTATTATTAAATTAGGTAGGATTAGGCTAGTTATAGGTGCCATAAATAAACAATATAGGTAGTACCAAAATAGCAATAGTAAGCGAAACTCAAGAGAACGAAGCGTTGATTTCTGAAATTAGCGAGTATTTGCGACATAGATGTATTGTGTGCGTGTAAGTAAGGAGGAGAGTTGAAATATAGAGAAGAGTTGAAATATAAAATTATTGTCTAGAATAAACTTTCTTAAAGAAAGCAACATTTTTTATATTAGGTTAAGTAAATGTCATGGTTAAAGGCTGAAAAATTAATATTAAATAAAGTAACTGGTGGGTGAAAAAGTTAATGTTTATTAAAAGAAACATCGTAACCTTTAACTTGAAAATGATTCTTCAATTCAAAGACCTCTGTAATTGGAAAAAGTTGGCCTTTCGCTTTAGTTTCGAATTAGAAATGCTCCACTTCATAAACTTTACGTGCGTCATCCATTAGCTGCATGATAAGTTCCTCTCTATAATCAGAGATAATCTAACCTCATCCCCTCAGAATTCTAAAATCAGTTGCGTGCACATAAACTCCCAGGGAAAAAGGAACTCGTAAGCGCATTCCAGAGTTGCACAATGCCAGAAAAGAGAAGAAGAAGAAGAAGAAGAAGACGAGACTGAAAGCTCCGGAGCTTCAACCAGCAGGCAAGTCGCTTGCCTCGGTTTCTCAGTAGTGCGTCAACCGGTCGACTTTAAGCGAGGCACGTGTGACCAAACAATGGGCTGGCGCTGCCAGCAGCGCGCCGTAAAGCCACGGGAAGGACGAGCTGCTAGCGCTGCTACCGCGCCGCTGGGATAATAGTTAAATAATAGCGCGCGTGGCAGGCGCAGGCGTACCTAGCTACGTCTTAAACTAGCGCGGGAGAGTGGCGTCGTGCAAAATTCACAAGGGCCTTTCGTGTATCAAGTGCACGTACGCCGCAGCCGCAGCAGCAGCAGCAGTCAATAGTTTATGCGCGGCGAAAAATGCTTCTGGCTCGGGTAGGCCACGTAAAAGGGAAATTGCGCCAGGCTGCATTTGTGGTGGAAGGAATTTCGAAGGAGGATGTGTCGCTCAATGGATTTGTTGCTGTGGATATTGCAGTTCGGGAGGCAATGGATATTTTTTTTTGATGGCGCAAGTATGTGCATTTATATTTTATAGAACGATTAGACGCTTTATAGAATGTAGGAAAAAAGTGTTTCCCACGTATAGGCATGCGAATACCGGGTATAGGCATCCCATCACAGGCGTCGAAAAAAACTATGCAGTTATGTCTTATTATGGGTACTGAAATTTGATGATTATTTAGGTTCTTAAATAATGAACAAAAAAGAAAAATTGTTTAACGCTCATTCGACACAAGTAACGTGCGCTAACATTTTATGTGCTAATTACTTCATTCGTATAAATAGTAAAGAAAAAAGTGTCTGCCGGTTTCTCGACAAAACTCATACCTTAGCACACATTCATAAAATCTGATTTAACCATCCATCATACCTTCCAGAGACAGATCGATATTTAATTTTTATAATTTGAAATACAACATTTTTTAACTGATGGATTGAAACTGCTTTGTGCACGTTAATCAGCTGAAAATGTCAGCTTCGATGTATCTTTCTTATTTTGCAATCATTTCGTTTTATACTCGGAAATATGGGTAAGAAATGCTATTAGTAATGAAAGGCATACATAAATCGACAATTTCATTATTTTATAATGTTTGTGTTCCATGACAGCGGTTTTATAAAATTTGAATCAACATTTCGTACTGCTAATAACTTTATAAATATTTTATAAAGTTATTCAAACTGTATGTGGTGCAAATTGGAAAAATACGCAATATGTGAAAGAAATGTAATTGAATCAAGTTTTGGATGAGTGAATATAGCTTGAAAATTGGTACGGAATTTTATTATCAGTAAGTAAAATCCACTTTTATAAATTAAGTAGAAAATTAATGAGCACGATTGTAATTTAACGAGATCAACAGGTTACATCAGCCTAGCAAATCACAGAAAACAATCTTCCAATTGCATTGCACAAATCGGCCAAGAAATGCACTCCATCCAACTTTAACAGCCCAACAAGTTCCAACGAGGAAAAACATTTCGAAAAGTTCGCCAAAGTTCTCTTGCGCCATAGTCAACCTTTTCCTTCGTTATATACGAAAATTGTTTAGTTTAAGTTGCGAGGAACAATTCCGGGTGCAGCGTGTACCTCTCTTTTTCCTCTGCGTACGGCCTTTCCTTACCCTCATTTTCTCATTCTTTTGTCTCGACACCGAGCACGTGAAAGAGAAAGGAGCCAACCAGAGAGAAACAGAGAGCCAGAGAACCTTCGAACGAGTTTCAAGCCGAACTCAACGGGAGGGGCGGAGGGGGCAAAGGGACAGGATTTCAAAGTTTTATTTTTCCCTCGTTACGTTAAAAACAGAGAAATAAAGAAAGAACTTCGCGCACGTTCGTCGAAGAGCGAGCTACGTCAGGCATACATTGCACCGCGTGGCGAGGAGACAAAATCGCATGATTCGATTCATCATTGTCCTTAACCAGCGACCGGAAGCAAAGTGGCTTTCCCTCAGCAGCAATCGAACGCATATATTTCCCTCCGTCACGAGCATCCACTATGCGCACGAATGAAATTGGGATGAAGAGATGGAGAGCGAGCGAGCGTACGATGTTCGACGAGCTAAGAACACGTGAAATCGAGTAGCATTGCGGATCACGGACGGGAAATGGGAATGAAGCGAGATGGAGAGAGAAAGAGAAGGAGGCTCGGAGGGGTGTTGGGGGGAGGGGGGAGGCGATGGATGAATCTCTAGCCCAGCAGCTATGGATGGTAGTGGCTCTGCAGAAAAATGATAAATGTGCGCGAGCGCACGCTCGTAACAAGCTCACTTGAGACGCGAGCTTTCTCTCTCGCTCTCTTCTTTTTCTTCTTTTCTTTCTTTTTTCTTTATTTTTAATTGTATCACGCGGCATCAGTCCGATTTTCCACGACCGCGGATTTTTCTCGCCCTCTCCACCTCTCTGTACACTCGTTTTCCGCAAGTGTGCAAGCACTGCACTCTCGACGGCGTGCGCAGCAGCAGCGCTTTATGTACAGCTGGCACGCGCGAGCTGAGTGTCTTTCGCTCAGTTCTCTCTCTCTCTCTCTCTCTCTCTCTCTCTCTTTCTCACACACATACACCCTCTTGTACAGTGTATATTATAGCCAGCAGCAGCTCAGCGATGCCAGACGTATGTTCGTTACTCTTCGCACACTGCTTCTCTCTCTCATATATATAAGCCTTTTTTTTATTATTATCCGTTCTTATGCATTCTCTTTTCCGCGACATTTCTCGGTTTTTTGCCTCGCATGCTCGCGCGGCAACGTGCTTCTCGCTCGCCTTGTTTCGCTTCGCATTTTTCTTTTTAGTCTTCTTTGTTGCTTTCTTTACGCTCGGAATAATTGCTTCATCTTGCTGCGGTTTTCCGTTTCTTTCGCAGTCTGAGTCCATACGAGTAGGAGCTTTGAAGTAATTAATAATGGAATCATCATGGGCATTAGTCAAAATGATTTATGAGAGATTTTTTTGATAAAATATTAGTCAATCATTACTTAGGGCTCATTCTCAGTAGCGCGTACCGTACAGGTACTCGTGTGTAAGCCTATATAATTATTGTTAAAAAAATAGTTTAAGTGACATTAAACTTTGTCTGAAACAATGTTTTGTTAAATGTTAATCAAATAAAGTCTCATGGAATGTAAAAAACCTCTTATTAGGCCGTTTTCGTGATACTTATGCACAGGTTCCCACGTAGTGCATGCTACTAAGAATGTATTCCTGGAAAAGTAGTAAGAGAAATAAGAATTGGGTGAGGTAAAATAAATAAATGCTTAAAAATTGACAAAAGAGGTACTAATAATGCTAAAAATGGATCGCAAAATTATATATTTTCACTCGGAGTAAGAAACACAAAATCAGATGCCAAGTGAATGCATCAAGATGTACTTACAGAAATTACTACAGAAGCAGAAATTTCTTTCATAAAATTTTAAAGTTATGAGAGGTATTTCTAAGATTTGTTTTAATATTTTAACATACGAAAAATGCGTCATATTGCGGGTAAAACGCTAGAGTCTTTCTTTAGCATTCTCATATCAAGTAACTAATAATTTCAGTAAATATGAAACCAATTTCTACCCCACTGTATTTATAAAGTAGTGCATATTCTACAAAAAATGAAATACTCATAATTAGAACCTTAAGTAAAGTAAATATGTACTTTACACTGCGTGTTTAATGCAAATATAAAAAAAAATAATGGAAACGGTAATTATAACTACTGTGTATTTTAGACTTGAAATTAGAATATTTCATGTCACATTTAAAGCAAATGTACAAAAATTTCATTTCAACGACATATCTTCATTCCCCTATTTACACGGACGTCAAAAGCGACAAAATTATTCTCAACTAAAGTCCAAGCCGTAGACATTTTTCTCCTACGTGAAGAAAGAAAAAACACATATTCTCCACGTGCAGTAGCAGTAGCAGCAGCAGCACATAGAAAGATCCGAAAAGCTGTGTGTCCGCGCACCGGGAAGGCGTAGAGCGCCTGAAAAGAAGTGAGATTTCAAAAAAAGAGCGAATGAAAGAATGAAAGAGAGAAGGAAAAGCCGTAGCAGCAGCGAGCGAAAGAAAGAAAGAAAGAAATGACGGAGCTCGCGCGCAGCTCCGAAAAGATGAAGCCAAAAGGAAACTGCTTCGGCGTGCGAGCGAGAGCAAGCCTCCACATACGCTCATGCATACGTACACTATATACAAACGGAATGTATGTGTGTGTGTGTGTACATGCGTGTGTGTGAGAGAGAAAGAGGGAGAGAGAGAGACGCGGAGCGCTACGTGACGTCGCGCTGTGTGTCGAACTCGAGCTGCTGCACATTCGCATTTTCACGGGTCAGCAGGCATTCGATGGAGTCTCACTCCCCTCACCAAATGCATACATCGGTACGTACCTACCTTATATACCTGTGCAGTGTGAAGCCTATTGCGCATTCTCTCCCTCCCGCTCTCTCTTATCGACGATTGGAAATTGGAAATCAATTTGCTCACAAAAACGCCGCCAAAAGCTGTCTTTGCTGGCAATCGTACAAGTCGTGTCCTCCCCTCCATTTTTGCGTACCGCTGTTGCAGCTTCGAAATTTCATTGCTTCTCGATTTATCACAGGTCCGGATACGTTTCTGCAGCGTGGGCACAAAAGTATAATGAACGTGTTTTGCGTTTCGCGCGAGCTTGCACGCGACTGCTCTCGGCCACTCGAACGTCGACGAGCTAGAGCGCGATAATTAAAAGGCCCTCTGCGGTAGAAAACATCGCGAAAGCTATGCTAACGCTACTGCTACTCTCCTACCACTCGCCTGATGTGTGTATAGAGCGCACATACGGTATGCGAATGGACGCATTGTTGACGGCGTTTCGTCGTTGTGTTTTTTTCTGGTTGGTTGGTCGACTATTGTTTTTTTTTTCGGCGAGAGCGCGGTCAAGTGCGGTGGCATTTTTGGAATTGCTGATAGTTTTTGCGGACGAGTGCGGTGACGCGCGATGACGTGTTTGCTCCACTTGATAATTGAAGTTAAGTAGTATATACAGACAGACTGGATGGAAATGTATTATGATACTGTTGCGTGTTACTCGTGTTTATTTTTTGGTAGCTGGTAACTATTTAGGTTAAACGAAAGATGGCTCTGACAATGCTTTTTGTCATGAGAGAACATAGCAGTAAAAAACCGAAATTTTAGATCAAAGAAATAGAAAAGTGCCTGTTCATTTTATTCTTTGTTAGTAGACCAATATTTACATGTGTAAAATTTCTAAATAAACATTCTTTAATGTACAAAACATTGTTTATTTTTCAACTTAAATAGAGAAATAGAATGTCGAGATATATATTTAGAAAATCACTGTTATTTGGAATGATTATTCAGTAATGACTTCATCCTAATGACAGATTAAAAGCATTCAGTAGCATATCATTCGGTTGTCATTGCTTTTCGGATTTCAGTCATCAATGTTTTATTTACTGCCGACGTTGTATTTTGCGAATTGATACCGTCTGCTCATAAAAAATACAGGACTGAAAATCGAAGACCGCGAACAAATACATCACTTATTCAGTAAATATGAATTGCTAAAATGTCTTATTTAGAACTCTATAACTTTTATACACAGATACATACACACACACTCACACACGTCCGCACACACACACATACACGCACATACACAGATACACACATATGTACATACAAGACACACACACACATATACTCATACACAAATAATGTTTCTATAATTGCGAATCTTGAAGCTCCTAACCAAACTAAAAAAAGAACAAATGAAAGCACCGCACGAGGCAAGCCGTCCGTTGACTCTCCACGCAGTTTTCCCTTATTTACTCAGCGAAGTATAATACAGCGCGCCGTGTGCCACCGCGCCGCCATTGACTCGGCTTTTACATTCTCCTAGCAAAATTCCACTCCTCTCCTCCGGCTTCCCTATGACTTCCACTTTGTATTTTCGCGTAATAGACCAGTTTCGTATTCTTGCGACTTCGTTCTCTTCTCTTACTCTCTTTCTCCATTCTCTCTCTTTCTCTCTCTTTCTCTCTCTTATACTCTCTTGCTCGTTGGAGTGTTTTCCATGTCAGTGGCTGCCGCGGCGCGTCTAAAAATAAATTCGGAGAGTCGGCGGCTGCGGCGGCAGCAGTAGCGCAGCGCCGCTTCCAGGGCGAGTAAATGGCCTTTGGATATCTGCATTCGCGCACAGCAGGTTTATTGTTTTAACTTTGAAGCGAGTCTCGGGGCCGCGCCGGCGCCCCGCGCTGCACACCGAGTGCGCCACTGCGCGCACAACCGCGCCAACATTGTATTTGCATTCTGCATTAAGAATTCATTAATTTTATAACTTCCACCCCGAGAACGCCTGTTTTGTCGCTTAATTGGCCTTTCCCTTTCTGGTCGGCGGGTGTTGTAGCCGTACGGCTTATGCCCAGCGAGGTATTAGGAATTTCGGGGAGACTCTGCGCGACGAAGTATAAGAAGCGAAGAGCTTAGTAGCAGACATTTTTTTAAGAGAAATTCAATGGTATGAATAGTTTTAGGATTTGTAAATTTATTAGTATATTGTTATAATAGGCTGATGGTATAATTTTAGCGTTCCAAGTACATTTTAAAAATAAATATAATTGAGGTATTGAATTTTAATAAAATTTCATTATAAAATCTAATGTGATTGCATAATTGAATAATGTTTGATCATTAGAGTTGTATAATAAAACTTGATACATGTTTAATTAAAATTCCAATACAATAAAAATGACATTATGTGACATTTTAATTAAAGGATATTTAATTAACTGTCAGATCATATGTGCAGATAATTTATTGTGAATATTTCATACGCTTAAGCATATTTAAAGATCATTGAATACTCTCTTATAAAAATATAGAATTAAAGCAGCGTATGATTCTAAAGCCATCGAACGATTCTGAGCAGCCAATTTATATTAATAATGTTCTATTGGCTCAAAACGAAAAATAAACACTGTGTATTATTAAAATGCATGTATTTGATTTTCTGTTACCATTAATGTAAATCTAATAAAGAATTAGCAGTAAGTATTATCGTATACAAACTATCACGGCCGAGGGATTAGCGTTGCCCGTTGTTGCGGTAGGTGAGCGCACCAATAAAATTCTATACCTCCTCATTCTCTCCCTCCCTCTCTCTCTTTCTCTCTCTCTCTCTCTCTCTCTCTATCCCGCATCCTCCTTTGTTTGAATTCGATTATCCGCGGACGCATTGTTCGACGTCAGTGGCGTAAATCATTTTGGGTAAGCCGCCGAGCGAAAATACCGAAACTCGCGCGCGCGCATGCAGAGGCGAAGAGAAAGACGATGCGGCCGGTACGTTTCAACTCGGCCCTGCCGCGCGGACGTATACGTATATATATATATATATATATATATATATATATATATATATATATATATATATATATATATATATATATATATATATATATATATATATATATATATATATATACTTATATAGGGGTCGAGGATGGATGCCGCCGGCAAACAAGACGAAGCGCATGGCGCTCTCACGCCCTTTCTCTCTATCTCCCTCTCTTTCTTACTTTGGGTTTGAGTGTGTCTGGTTTGTCTCTTTTTCTCGATGCTTTTTGTTTACTTCAGGTTGATGCAACGGTGAAGAAGTATGTGGAAAAAAGTTGAGATTGCCAATATATTTGGGTACTTATATGTGAGTAGGTACATTGTTTATACTCAAAGCAGAATATCACGGTAGGATAAAACCAAACTATGTAACATGATTTTTAATTTTAATATCACTTTATATAATATTTCACTCAAAGATAAATTAAAGTAACGATTCACTTAAGGCGTATTCATACTTTTAGAGTTAAAATGATGCTGATTGCAATTGAAGGATCCACGTAAAAAGGAATTAAGGCATGTCAGGCTTTGTAATTTTGAGTTTGACACTTTTGCACATTCTTCTGCGCATGCTTTATTACCGACGAGAACCACCATTGTACATTAGATCATTTTTAAGATGAAACCGCTATAAAAAAAACATAGTGTATATATTATATACTAAAAAATTTGCAAAGGATAAATTAGATCGAAAAATAAAATGTTGCAAATAAAGCACAAACACGACATTCCACAATTTTCCCGTAAACCCTTCAATTAGTATCATTTATGAAGATGCATATATGCAGTGTTGGTCGGTACTTAAAAAAACGGTACTTAAGTACAAATTTCTAAATTCTTGTACTTCAAGTAAACTGTGACTCACGGTACTGTGACAGTGGAACATCTCGGCACTGTGATTTTTCCAGGGTCGAGCTTTATACATGTGCGAGTTCCCACACTTTAACTTTGCAAAACAAATTTTTGCGTACACTCTTATTTATATTTCAACTTAATTTACTTTAAAAAGTAGTCAAATTTATTAAAACACTTATTATTTTATTTTAACATATTTTAAAATTAAGAGTATTATTATTTCTCTCCATATTTTTAGGAATTGGATTTGGGAAGCACAAACGTGGGAGAATAACCCTGGTCTGCAGAAAAAAATTCTCAACTCATAATTAAAATTAAAAATAAACGGCAACGTTTCGTCCCTGGTGGGGACCTCTTCAAGCCTTTATTCAAACAAAAAACATATAAACATATAAAATTATTTTTACAAAATATAGACATCATAAACTTGGTTGTTACATACCATTCGAAAAATACTGGTCATACCATAATAAGTAAAAAATATCAATTAAATATCACATGAGACAAACGTGTCTCTCTCGTTATAAGTATTGTCAGTCTATAGAAGTCATATAAGAAGCACAAGAATGTACGGAGTCTGCGCGGCGGAGCTCACCTATACACACATACATAGAAGGCCTATACACACATACATAGACGGCCCATACACACATATATAGACGGCCTATACATAACACAGAGCAAATTTGAAAAAGGGGGAAAGTTATACAGTGACAGAAATTGGTTTATTTAAATATTTATTTAATTTATTATATTGTTTACTAATCGTGTTGAAGTCTTCTTGTTTATTAATATTGTTCTTATTAATATTAATAAATATACTTTCTGATATTAATCTTTTGAAATTATTTGGTTCTTTATCTAAAATTTTAACATTAGCAAAGTCAAAACTATGTGAAAAATCATTAATATGAGTAGGAATTGGTAATATTTTGTCTAAAGAAGAGGTCCCCACCAGGGACGAAACGTTGCCGTTTATTTTTAATTTTAATTATGAGTTGAGAATTTTTTTCTGAAGACCAGGGTTATTCTCCCACGTTTGTGCTTCCCAAATATTTTAAAATTGTGTATCTATCATTTTGTGTTTTAAAAAGAATTGTAAATTGTCTAAATCAAAGTCACAATAAAGATTTGATGCATTATTACATTATTTGCACCATAAATTTGTACCTAGATACTCGCTAAGCTAGGAGTGAAAGTTAAAATGTGGCCTAGATACGGCACTGGTACTCGGCGCTGATTGGCTGGCGCACCATTCACAGTGCCGGGAGGCAGCTAGTCCTGAGTTTCACAGTGCCGGGAGGTTCTACTGTACTTGTACTTCTTTTTAAGTAATAAGTACCAATTTGCCCAACACTGCTTATAAGCAAATATGTAATGCTTTTTATCTATTCAACTATAATTTAATATTAAGGTGATGCTTAAGCTACCCATCACCGACAGTTGCGAGGACCCACTATTTTCATATAAATTTCATTTTGGCGTAAATATCTCTCTGAAACGTTGTTGCCTTATCCAAAAACAACAACCTATCATAGAGATATTTTTTTCAAATAGAGAATGAAATGAAAATAGTGGCCCCGCGTATTTAATAACAGGGGAGTTTAACATTGCCTTAATAAATCACAATAATCATAACGTCAATAAATAAACACATTTCTTCTACGATGCATGTTATATAGAACAAAAGTTTAAAATAACGTAAAAAATGTATAAACTTGTGAAACAGGAGTTTGCAGTTCAGTAAAGTTAAGTTCAGCGATGAAAAATAAATCACAAAAGAGCACGAACTATTTACGACGAAGGATTCAAAATTTAAAGCACATATAAAATCCGAAAACCATAAAAATGTTTTCCTATCTGTAAATTCCTTTTTCTTCCACTGCTCCAACATACATTTTCTCCTCCGCGTGTTTTTTCCGATATCGAAGATATACCCTATAAAGCAGTAAAGTATTAGGCTCATATACCCCCGAGAGTCCATGCAAATGTACCGTAAATTGTCGGTTCATGAGGTTCTCCGATCTTGTGGATGCACTACGTCGGCGCTTCTGACGTTGCTGCTGCTGTCGTATCATGCGCAAGTGCGGCATGTACTCAAACACATCGGGACTTTGGTTCTTCTTCGACTGTGTATTTTTCGGAAAACAGTTTCCTACGAGAATCCGTATTTTATACCGTTCGTTTATTTTACAGTTTTCGTATATGAAATTTTACATTAAACCATTTAAGTAGTCTTTAACATTAATTAATGAATCTGCTTTGAAAGTTTTATAATCTTTCAAGCATGAATATTAACTTTATGAAGATAAATCTAGCCAGATGAAATCTTAAATTACTAAATAGTTGACATCTATTTTTTAATTCGATTTGAAATAGTTCTGATCTTTCCAGATCGCTGATTAATTATTTCTTCAAAGAAACCTATTTAAATGGAAAAATAGTTGATCCAATAATTCAAACTAGGATAAAAATCTTAGTGTTCGATATTAATTTCAGTTCGTAAAAGATTAAAGCTACGAAAAATTCAACAGTTAAGACGTCCGATTTCTGCAAGATTTAAACAATATCTTTATAAACTATTAACCTATTTTACTTCCGAATTTTTAATAAAAATATTATTCTTAAAAAACGTAAAAAATGACTGCGATCGATCCACCACGCTCTTTGTCACACACAAATTCCTTCTTCAATTGGCTACTTTACGGCCGCGCACGACTCCGCACGAAAAATTCCAGCAGCAGCGCGTTTCGTAAAAAGCCAGCGGTCGGATCTCGTGTACTGTCGTGCCAGTCCGCATCAAACAGAGCTGAAAATCAAGAGAACAATGACATCCACGATAAAGCAGAAAAGCCCGGTAGCCGCGCGACGACACACAGACGGAGTTAATTAAACTCCTTGTGTAATGTAACTTTTTCAAGAGGCGCTTGCCCCGCCGCGAAGTAAACAGCTTATCGTACGCTGCGTGCGTGTAATACACTGTGCAGAAGCGTGACCGCTCCCCGGAACTTTTCAGCGGAGATTAATGAAAGTTAAAGCGATACGTGTTGATAAATGGTTCTCAAGTAATATTGGCCAATTCATTATTTAGTAACGCCTACGAAATTTAATATTCGATATAACATTTTATTTTGAATTTATCAAATGATATTGAATTTTTAAAAATAAATCTAATAGCACTGAATGCAGAATACATTCTTCAAAGTAATTATAACAGGAGCATTCAATGTAATAGGGAAAACTTACAGAGTAAACTTTATAGATTGTTTTTAATTAATTTAAAAAAATAATTTGAATTTAAAAATAAAACTAGATGTATATGGTTATGCTTTAGCTAAGTAGCTTAATAAGTTAGAATGGTAACTAAAAATATAACTAATATTCTTTTACTAGCTGATTTTTTAAAGTTTGATATTGACGTATTAAAAAGATCTTAAGGTCTTGATTACCACTTGCTATACCACTCAGTCAATTAACTGGTGAGCCATAATTAAAATTATATCGTTACGGAAATAAATACAATAAAGCTTATTTACTCTAAGAATATAATTAGGTACTCGCAGACTAATTCTACTCTCAGATTAACAATTTTTATCATACGAGCCGTTCGCTCAAAGGACGACCTAAGTCGAATTTGGCTGTTTTGAGAAAAAGCGACTTAAAGATTCAGCTTTCTATTGTAAACTGTAAAGTGTTACAGTTTGAAATTTTTGCATTCATTTTAAAGATATACTATTCAGTAATCATTTTAGATGATAAAGTGTACAATATGAATGTTTAAACAATTTCTAAATATATTATTTATATCGAATGACTTAAGTCGTTTTTACAGCGAACTATAGTAAGAAAAGTTTTATAATCAGTAAAGTACGAAGAAAAAGGTAGTAATAATAATAGTTTGAACATTTTTAGTAATTCTAAGATATAACAGAAGAAAAAAAGGTCGTTTCTGCATTGTTGTAATGGCAATATATCATATTTGAAGAGTTATATTAGTTTATAATTCATTTTACGGCTAATATTAATATTAAAATATTATTGTTTTCAACGGCTAATATTAATGTTAAAATATAAAAAATACATTAGCTTCAAAAATAGTTTATTGAACAGTTTATAATAAAGAAAGAGAAATAATAACATGAAAAATATAAAGTAAAATGTGATCATAAATTAAATAAATCAAATTATTCACTTTCATTGTCGAATTTCTCATTCGAAGCTTGAGTCACTGTTTGCTACATTTTTGCAGACTTTTTACAGACAACCGTATGGTTGTGAAATTGTCGATTGGTAGATTGAAAAAAAATCATTAAAAATGAAAGATCCTTTTCTAAGGTACAGTGATACTAACTGTAAACAGTTTTTGTAAACCAACTGATATTTTCTCGAAATAGTAGCGTTAGTTTTGAAATTAAATTTTACATCGCTGCCATTGCATTACTTGTAACAAAATATAGATTTTGTTGGTTTCAATGCAAATTTAGCATACTTCTGAATAGCAAAAGTAGTACCTTTTTGTTTAGGAACCTTTTAATATTTAACCTTCTAAACTTCTAATATACGCGAGGCAGTAATAACAACACGTACTGGGTCGCGTATCAACATCAGTTGTAGCGCGGGGACCTGCGGCGTGTCGCGCGTAGACATCAAAATGCAGCAGACGCGCAGCGTAAAACATTCATTGAAGTGTTAGAACTGTTCAAAACCTTCTAATACTTTACAGATATACTTTTAGGATCAATATCTACGCGTTGGAACTAAATCTGGAAAAACGACCTAAGTCGACTTAGGTATAAGACAACCCATAGCTGTTTTGGGCATAACTCTCAATTCTATGAAAATTAAAATTCCAAAAAAGGATTTATTCCTTGAATAGTCCTCTATCACGGAAAAAATTGGCTGGGGTTAAATTTGATCATAAATATTAATTATTAATATAATGTAAAAGTTACGATTTTGCGATTTCTAAAAAGTGTCGCAAGGTATGAAAAATTATCATATTTATTCAATGTTGAGGTCTAAATAATTTATAAGCGTATTAACAACATTCTTAAAGTTAAGTTAGTACATTTTTGTAATGCTTTACATTTCAACACATATGTCCTGCTGTACGACAATCGCATTTGTAATACTGCATGACAAGTACATTATAGCATTTTAGGCTATACTGTGCGGATAGTGATAATTAAAAGTTCAGCGACGTCGTAATGGACTTATGAAGGACTAAACTTGATACACAAATTGTTAGAGAGATATAAACTTACTTAGGGAAAAAGAGGTTAGTGTCATAATATAACTTTTGTCACTCGTAAAATTGAATAAATTGTTGTTTACAATAGAAGTTTTCGAGCAACGAACTTTATGTACCACACGTGGAGTATGTTTAATAGACCACCAAAATGCGTCAATTTAACGTGGTAAAGTGGCGTCATCTGTCGATGGAAGCCATGAATGCATAATTTAGCATACTGCAAGTTTTATCATACTATTCGACTCTCTCCTATATTCGAAAACACTCATCTATTAGATCATGATCTATAATACTCCGTGTTATAGATTAATACTAATTTTATCGCCGTCCCATCCCTTCTCTTGCGATTTCACGGTAATTAAAAGCTCACTCAGCACGTAAAGGTCACAAGTAGCGATAAGAAATCTTATTTGCAAAAGAGGCGCGTGCATCGCGTCCCCCGTATATGTATATTTATAATATATATATATATATATATATATATATATATATATATATATATATATATATATATATATATATATATATATATATATATATATATATATATATATATATATATATATATATATATATATATATATATATATATATATATATATATATATTATAAGCGGGGGGGCACAGCGGGGCATCAGGCAAGTCGCTCTTCCGAAGCGCGCCGTTCGTTCCGCCCGGCGCGCGAGAGCTTTCCGATGTTAATACCCGCGCGCGGCGCGTCGTATAGGGTCGGCGGTATAAACTCTTCGCGCTGCTCGCGCGCGCGCGCGCGCGCACGCCTAACCAAAGTTTTTGCACGTGACTTACTCGTGCGGGGCACGAACTCCATTATCTTCGAACGTGTCGAGTTACCTCGTTAACTAACAATACCCCAAGCTGCGCGCCCCGCTTGGCCCCCACGCTCACACAAACAGACACACACACACACACACAGAAACACACGCACACGCTCGTACCTCGTTATTATACCTATATATGTATGTGAGTGCGAGTGTGAGTGAGTGGGTGAATATACCTTTGGGCTTTCTCTCTCTCTCTCTCTCTCTCACTCAACTTTTCACTTTACGATCGGGTAAGATGTGCGCGCGCGACACACCCGGCAAACTACGTTTCTCCGAGGACGTCGAGAGGAAGCAGAAGAAGAAGAAGACGTGCCACTCTCTCTCTTTCTCTCTCTCTCTCCCTCCGTAGCAGTGGTAGTAGTAGTAGTAGTAGTAGCTACCTTTGCTCGAGGAATTTTCACTTCTGCCGAGGAGAGGTGAAAATTATTCTTAACTATTGCGAGCGCAAAGCGTGTATACGTATACAGTTAGCAGGGGGAGAGAGAGAGAGGGAGAGAGTGAGAGAAGGGCGAGAAAAAAGGGGACGCACGTTTACGCCGTGAGAGAGCTGCTCTCGAAGCTTTGTGCACGAGTGCGGAGGAGGCGAAGTTCGGAGAGCGCGAGGATGTACGTGCAAGAGTTCGCGTCGCTATAGCGCGCGCGATAAGGGCAGCGGTGGTGGCAGCGAGGGAAATGAAAAAAAGATTCTACGAGAGAGCATAGGAGTGACTTTTACGACTGAAGCCGGAGGAGGATTCGTTCGCGCGCGCGGAGTATCAGTTAGCGAGACCCAGTTGGAAGTTTCTGTATGTGCGTGTGCGTGTGTGTGTATGTGTGTGTATGTGTGTGTGCGTGTGTGTGTGTATGTGTGTGTGTGGGTTGAGCATTACGCTGGATTTTGACGCGTTGAATTTCAGGCGTAAATATATGACGTATTTTCGGTCGAATATGGAGAGTCATGTTTTCGTACTTGGAAATTCGAAGGGTGTAACTTTTGAGTTGTTTGCACACTGCGCTTACGTGTACGTGAGTACGCGTTGCATCGTTAGTTCGTCATCAGACAAGGAAAGTTCTGTTATATATTTTGAACTTTTGGATGGTATACAATGTACACAAGATACAAAGATTACAAATAATAATAAGATGTATATCAGACAAAATCCAAATAAATAAACAATACAAAGAGAATATGTTGATAGTTTGAGCGAAAGGCTACTCTGGGAATAAAATTAAAATTTATCAGTTTAACTTCAAAAACCGAGATTTCCATAAAACAACAATAAACCCAGTCAACGTACACAACCATTTCTCTGCTATTTCTCTCTTTTTCTCTCCATATCGTTAACATTCCAATCAAAACATACAACGGGCCATAAAAAGCCCACTTTAAACCAGCGAAAAAAATGTTGATTGCCCAATTCACCTCCGGACACGCACTCTCTCTCTCTCTCTCTCTCTCTCTCTCTCTTTCTTTCTTGCTCTCTTTCTCGCACATACACACAATTCAGAACGCCATATATTTCTCAGCGAGATAACAAAAATTAGGCTCTCTCACTCATTCGTGTGCACGCAACGATGAATATTTCATGCCTGGCCTCGCATTTGGCAAGCTCTATACATAACAATTACAGGGAAGAATGTGGTTATAATGAGATCAGCAGGTCATTCGGGTTTCTTAATTCGAAGAAATATTTAATGTAATAAATGTTGAAAACGACACTTTAGCCCTAAAATAATGTAAATTAATAGACGTCTTTGATATAAAATATTTCTGATAAAATATTCACATCACTGATAAATTTTAGCAACCTTTTCATCTAAGAAAACAGGTTAGAACCAAACGCACCTTTCCATGAGATAATATAAGGTTCATAGAAGCTAAGTGTAAAATTATTCATAAAATTAAAACATATGAACTAAAAAGATGTTTAATTTTATCAGTTTATCAGACTACTAAGAATCAATATTGGAGGTGATTTTGACTAAAGTAGCTTCTATTATTTCATTCCAAAAGAACAAGGTTTTGGTTTTGCTGCGTCAGCATTAATTAACAAATTTAAAGCATAACTGCTTAATCTTACCCCTGTATCCATGAACAGCAACAAAACGCGAATACGTTCCTTTTTACAGCAAGTTCCCCCAAAGTGACCCCTCCAATTTCATTCTCCCTTACACGTACATGAACCCCTAGCAAACTTTCTCCTAAATCTCAGCCGCAAAACGCGATCAAAACTCGTGCCCGCGCGCATAATAGACTCCGAGGGAAAAAGGGGTAGGGCATATCGCGCCGCTTCCTCCAGCACCTCCGAGCGAACAAATTCATTTGGGCGGCACATACGTGTGTATGTGTGTGTGTGTGTGTGTGTATGCACGCCTGTCTGCCTGCGCCTCCTCGTAAATTATCATTAAGGTGATTGGCCGGTTGCGAGCGCGCGCGCATCGGCGGTTATCCATCGTCGCTTTTAACCGCGCGCCGGCACGAAAACGCACAATATCCCTCTCTCTCTAGCTCACTCGCATCCCGATGCCAAGTATCAAGCTGTTACGCTGGCCAGTTTCTCCCTCTCTCTCTCTCTCTCTCTTCCACCTCTAGCAAAACGACGGACAATTGCGCACGCGGCGGCGGTGGCCGACCGAGTGACAAATCGGATTTTAGAAAGACGAGTTTTGTCACTGTCCCAGTCGAGAGAGAGAGAGAGAGAGAAAGAGTGAGAGAGAGTGGGGGAAAGGGGCTCGAGCGACAATCCGCTGACAGACCAATCAGTCCTGTCGCACGCTCGTCGTCGTCCTTAATCTGCTGCCGTGGCTGCAGCCCCTTCTCTTTATCTGGCACGGCAGCAGCCAGATCGCGGCCCACACCGCCGTATTGCTTTTATCTGTCCGGAATGGGGGAGGAGTCTTTCTTTTTTTTTGTGGTATCGATCGCGCGCGTTTACGTCGCGGGATTGCTTTTGTAATTGTCGCGTGTGTATCGATCTTCATAGCTGTCTTGGATCTAGCGGGTCAAGAGGATGCGTGGTGCGTTGTTGGGATTTCAAATTGTTGTTTTGAGATAGTTTTGAGGCTGTGCGGGTTGTAAGATCCACGTTGAAGGTTAGATTTGAACTGGAGTTAGATAGTGATTCATCATAAAGAGTACTTATCAATTTTTGGTTTAGTGATTTGATAGAATAAATTCATTCGATGGCGAAAAAGTTGCATAGCTTTTGTGGGTGATGGCAAATAATGAACAAAAATTTGCGAATACGCCAATCACAGAAAACAAAATCAAAGCTTCTTAATTTTGATTTCATTTAAATGTTAACATGACATATATTAGTATCATCGAGTGCGGACATATATTAATATTATCTCTTTAGTAATATTCATCGACCCATTAAGACGAAAATTGAAAAAAATACTTTTGTACGATGAAGTATGATACATTTTAAGTGAAAACCTAACTTTTGACGCAAATTGTACAACCTGTACAACTTTAAACTTCGATGATGATAAATGTGAAATTTTGAGTATTTCTATTTGTTTGAAATATCGAGTCATATTACGCTCAAAATGTTCTTGAAATTTTGGAATTTAAGGGACGATAAAAATGAGTGAGGGTTAATAAATCTTGCTTGAATAGACCGATAAAGTCACTCACTGAAACTTTATTTATGAGCCATAGATCCTGCAAGTAATTTTTATATAATTCAGCTATAAATGCAAACACATGAGCAAATTTAAAAACGTTGAAATGTATGCTTGATATATGAATCGACATTTTATAACATTGCATATTATGGAATAACGGTAGAGTATTCATTGCTTGAAATTCAGTGGACTTTGATTCTCATTCACATTAATCTACATGCTTTATTTCATCTGCGCTTCGCTGTATTTCATACGCCCAATAATATCCATTAAATTTATGCACTTCATCTCTTTATTATTTATTACCAACTCAATCTAAACATGCATTGTTAATATCTATTCTGGATAAGTTTAATATTCATAGGATATAAATAATTCCCATTACAATATAACAATTATAATAATGAAAATTGTATATGAATCATTTAATGGAAAAATAATTTATATCGATTTTATACAGTCATAATTTAAAGTTTGTGCAAAGTGCATGAATCATTATACAAGCTATGTACAATGCAATTATACTAAGCAATAATGTATTGAAGAACTAATCTTGAACTTTGTATGCTCTCTATAATAGTTTCATCTCCGCTAACTTTCTACTCGTCCCCCCCAAAGTCCCGGCTCTCAAGTTAAATCCGCAGCCCGTATCAAAATTAGCACTTAATCTATAGAACATCATAAACAGTAGTGCGAAACGCAGTATCGTCGTTATAGTGAACTGGCGCTTTGTGTTGTTTCAGCCTAAGATAACGTTAACTAACTATGACATTCCGTTTGTATGTACTTTCTAAGTTAGTATATTCTATCGATTCGTTTGGTTGTACTAGGAATTATATAGGTGCGTTCAAGATCAAAGGGACTGTTTTCTTTTGGAAGAAAGATTTAGTAAAATATCACGCAATTAAATGCAAACTAACGCTATGTACGTTTAATTATATACATTATAAGTTCACCAAATTCTTGTCTTGCATGTCTCGGAATTATCTACTTAAACACTCATTAGTTGCCGATATTACTTCACAAACTAATAAAGTGTTTTTATTAATTGTTTTAAACTCTCTTTTATGCTAAAATTGAGAAAATTAAGAGTGTACTCTATACTATTATATTAAGAGAAAATGTAATCAACTTCTTTCACATTCAATGCATTTAAATGCTCACGCTATTTGCGCGACTAACAACTAAAATTCGATGGAATTTTTTACTTGCAGAGTACAATTTCTCTCCTTATTTGCGATAAAAGATCACTCAAAATTGAGCGATTATATTCACTGAAATACAGCGAGAAGTCCCTCGAAAAAGTTCCGTTGCCCTTCGACTCGAAAAGTAAACAATACTTAAAAAACAACTGTTGAGCACGACTTTTCTCAATCTCCAAACGTAACAAATACCATCGTCCGTTATCTGTTTCCCAAAAACTCGAGGCCAAAATCCATCCACAACATCCTAAAGCGCGTACATACGTCTTCATAACCTATACCCGCAACATGCTCTCGCTCCGCGCACGCTCCTTCTCCTGCAGCTATCAGTCTTCTACAGGGGGGGTTGGAAGAGAAACGGAGGCCGACTCGCATCGCGCGAGCAAGCAGGCAGAAGCCCTCGGCGTCGCGCCGTGCGGGTAGTCTCCTAAAGAGGCCGGGCGCATAAATCGCCGTCGATGAGGGGGCAATAGCTTCGGCACTACTACTACCCACCAAGAGCAGAGCGAGAGAGAGAGAGAGAGAGAGAGAGAGAGAGAGAGAAGGGAGCTATCCTTGAGGTAAGCGTCTGAAGCCGGTAATCGACGATAGGCGAGGGCCGATACCCCCTCTCCTCTCCGTAGAAGGTTTGTCCGCGAGGGCGGCTATACGGCGAAATTTATTCCCGCGAGATAAGCGGGCAAAGGAGCCGTACGCGTGCGCAGCGTTGACTTATTGCGCGAGGCTACTGCTGCACGTCGCGAGAGCATAGCTGGAAAAGCCGAGATTCTCGCGCTTTCTTCGATATACGCTGGTGGGGGGGAACGGGGAGAGGGGAGATGAGATGCAGAGGTTTGGTTTATTTGGAGGAACGAATTTTCGAGGTGGAGCAGATTTCGCGCCTGGTCGTTTGCACGGATTAGAGTGTGTAAATTTAGTTTGTGCGAACTGTACTTGACTTTGGAATTTTGTTCTATTTTTAGGGTAAGAAAGTATCGCTTTTAGATAGGCAAGAAAGTTTTACGAGAGAATCATTGTTTATACATGGTTATTGATTTTAGTTGATAGCTTAAGGATTTTCGTAGTATTAAAATAAGATTATATGAGATATGTGGCAGCATGATTAGTAAGAGCATTATTGGTGAATACGGTTTTAAGAATTGTACCCGATGACATTGTGTAAATGTTTTATAATCGCGCTTTATTGGAAAATATTTTTAGAGATTTTTTTACTTGAATGTTTTCTTGAAATAAATATACCTCGGGGTGAATAATAGTGTTTCAGATTTCGTATAAATAAATAATGGGGTCTAATTACAGCACTTTATATTGTATCTAAGTATACAAACGTAGTTACAATTACATTATTCATTACAGCGAAAATAATCTCAATATTTTTCGATTTATACTATTGTAAAGTCAATAAATAGATTTTTAAAAATAACCATATCTAGAGAGCAGGAAAAACAATTTGAATTGTTTCAAATAATGTCAGAGCCACGAGTGCACTCTGAATAAAGCAAATCGAAATTTTAACGTATTTTTAGTATTTGATCAATGTAGAATATTTGCTCAGTAATCCTCGCGATTAAAATGATCAACCGTGGTTGCTGCATTTCAAAATATTTACGCTCCTTTCTCACAAAAATGTCAAACGTAGACAATAATATTTTCACCCGAGAAATAAAAAATACCCTCGTCACCACAACAATGTCATCATAATAAAATAATATTTATTGTAACATGCTATCATCGAAAAGTTTTTCTACCGAATGACCGAGCTACAATCGCCACGGATCGATCCACAAGCGCATCCCACGGATAATTTGTGTGCTCCGAGGAAGTTGACACGATGACGTGAAACGGCCCGCGCGATAGAAGAGTAAGCTCGCTGCAAGGGCTATACCGACTCCCAGGCATATCCCTCCTCCACGCGCCAGATAGAGGATTTCAGAATACGACGCCGTAAAATCGTCCCCGCGCGCCAAAGCGCGAGTCGGTATATACGGGAGATGGACGGGAGGCAAAGTCGAGAGGCGGAAAAAGCATCCAGCGGGATGAGCGAAGAAGAGCCTCCGCAGTAGTCCGGCTTACGTATACCGCGAGCTGGAGCTGCTGCCTCCAAAAGGGTGCTGCAAAAACCATCTCCCGAGCCAGAGAAAGAGAGAAAGATAGGGAGTACGCATGCATATACAGTAAATAAGTGAAAACGCACGCGCTGGCGAGCTAGTTTTTTTCAAAGTCATGCGCGCGCTTTGTACCGCGTGCACGCGGACGGCATTGCCTGCAACAGGGAAAGGGCGCGGCTGCCGCAGCGCGCGGAGCTTAACAAAGCTCCAGGCGAATACTTTAAATGCGGACGTAAAGCACTCGCGCATTTATCCGTGTATATAAAGGAGCCGGTCTGTCCTCGAGTTATGTGACCTATAACACGCTGTGCGCCGTAGCGGATAGCAGCAGCAGTAGTAGTAGTAGTACGTTAGTCGGCCGGCCGGTAGATCGATCCTACGCGAGCGCTACACCCTGTGGTATTCAGTCTGCGCGGCTCGTTATAGCGGTCGTTATCATTATTAGTATTTTTTCATTTTTAATTGCGTTACTTTTGTTTTATTTCTGAATTTATTGTTTCCTTTTTCTTTTTTAATTCTGAGTGTCGTACACAATTTATGCACATCGGCTTGAATATTCTTTCTTAATAAGAAATAATGTATGAGTGATGAATTTCAGCTTTAATTTGATACTGCAGATTGAATAGCTCTATACTTTATAATTTATAAATAATCAGAAATTATTTATTAACTGAATCAAAATTATGTTTGACTATACGTGGTCTTTTTCTACTGATTTCGTCCACAAGGGTTATAATAATTTTTTATTATTTATACCTACCAACTTTATTACAAATTTATGCTATATTGAATAATAAATACTATTCCAATAATGTTTTTATATGGGCCCGACGTTTTTGGGTTTACAAAATTCGTGACAAATAAGCTTCAATTTGGCCAGACCCTCGTAAATATGGGATATTCTCCAGATGTTATGCAATGTATGGGGGGGGGTTTCTATTATTCTTCTATTCAGTGATACCATTATGAAAGTTATGATCACGATATTTTTCGCCCAAAAGCTCTGAATCGCAATAGTTATTGTCGCGAACGTCTGAAGTTTTTGCAGCGAATTGAAATGCGATACTCTCTTTATGCGAAGCGTCTATATACTCTACACATTTTAGTTTATTCTCATAAATTTAAATTACGAGAATAAACTAGAGTTTGTAGATCATATTGACGCTTGGTACAAATAGCATCGCATTTCAATTCGCTGCGAAAACAATCACAATCTAAATATTTATTCCTCTAATAAGTATTTGCACAAATTGAATTTACTTATACGAGCATTCGAATTATACGGAACAATCGTCAAACAGCAATATTTGTCGCGAAATCCATCGACTCGGAATTTCCGCGTCTGCGAAGTTCCGTCAGAGCGCGCGCCTCCTAAAGCTGCTCATACCGGCGTCGAAAACTCGATACGGCGCCCCGCTCGAATAAACTGCATTGTCCTTAAACGCACAGGATGGCCATTCCGTTCGGATGGCTCGCGAACGCCGTTTCTCTCTTGGAAAGCGAGCAAGCGAGAGAGAGAGAAACAGAAAGCGATAAGCCAGGCTTTACACGGGCCAGAGAGCGAGAGAGAGCGAATGAAATCTCCGTCGTCGGGGACATCGGTGATGCAGGCGTAATTTGCATATTTCGGCCGTCGCCGTCGTCGTCGTCGTCGGCCGTGTTGTCGACGTCGCATGGCCCCCGGAAGGACCGTCCATTGTACGTACGGTATACGTCTTCGAGGGGGGGGGGGGTGAGAGGGTACAAGGGGAGAAGGGACTGTGCCGTTGGCCGTCGTCCTTGCAGAAAGTCGTCCGCACGCTCTTGGGCCGCTGGCTCTGAATTTGCGCGTCGTGTCGCGTATTTTCCGCCAATTAGAGACGCAGCGAGCGCGAGGATTCTCCGTCTTGTGCCCCTATATACCCGGCTCTGCTCGTATCCGACTCTCGGTGGCTTGCAGTTCGCGTTTCGCCTCACCCTCCCCCCACTCGAGCACACGTCGTCTGCTATCGGCCCGTTACTCTGTCACGTGTAACGAATAACGAGACACGTAGGTATATACGAACACACTCACATAGTACACATACACACACACGCACACACACACACACATACACACACATTTACACACACGTGTGGATTGCGACGTAGCTACGCTAGGTAGCCGTTGTACAGGGCCGATCCAGCTTGAAGTTACACCTTCGAGCATAGCGAAGAGACGGGCGCGCATGCACATAGACAGTGAAACGTATGCTCGCGCACGGACGCGCGTATGTACACCGGGGGGGATTTGCATGTACAGGTACACGCGCACACGAAGCTATCGTGTGTATATCCTTAGTGAAGATGTAAAGGTTCGCGAAAGCACGCGCCGCTTTGAGATGTGGGCGTGGGCAACCGTACACACGGAGTCCGCAACACCCAGATGCATGGACGTGGCAGTAAACTCATTCGCGAAATTACAACTTCGTGAAGATATACTCAATCACGGGGATGCGGCAATGCACACTGCGCAGCCGCACATACATACACATGCACGTCATGCATAAACATGCAAGCTTTGGCACACGTAACTCGTACACATCAACCGTGACATTAACTTACAGTTTCATCGAGATACACATATATATATATACGGAATTCCAGCACGCGCAGATTGAAACTTCACATGAACTTACAACATCGCCCGTGCACACACATTCAAACGCATACACACACAAACACACACACATACACAAACACACACACACTGGCACATACACTGATACACACACATACACACACACGCGCACCCACACACACACACGATACAACACAGCTGCATGCATACACACGTCTAAATTCAGTTAGACGCACTTACTTCTGTCCTCAGCCACCGCCGCGCTTACATACCCCCGAAGTTATATGCGCACGCGGCCACATAAACAGGGGAATCTACACACAGCGCAGGTGTGCCCCGCGTACAAAGTCGCGCCATATAGCCTTGACTCATGTCGTCGCTGCCGTTTTCATGGCGATTCGAGGATCATCATCCCTCTCTCTCTCACTCTCTCGCTCACTCTCGACCCAGTCTTGCTCCGTATACGCGCGCACACACACACACACGTGACACGTAGCCCTACATACAGAGGCGGAGGCGGTATTTACGCGCCAGCGCGCACCAGTGCCTCATATATACGTCGCGGCAAGCTGCTAAGCTGTCGAAGCCGGGCGTGTGTATAGCCGCAAGCTCGCGTCCGTCGCGTCGCGGCAGCTTCCCCCCCTCGAGAGCACGTGTTTAACCCCGTGAACGCGGCTCGACGCGCCGGCAGTGATCCTGTTCTGCACTCGTGCCCTTTCACCGTCTCTCTACCCTTCCGTGGACTCGCGCGCCTGTACTGCAGGCACTGCACTATTATGGCACGGATAATGCGCGCAGAGCGAGAAGGGGGGAGGGCACGACGAGCAGCCTTTGTATTTTCATGTATTTCTAATTATTTTCCGCTCTAGAAGATGCGACTGCATTTTTTCTGGTTCAAGAAAAGCGTATTTAATGTTTGAAAATAGTTATTGTGTAATATGAAGCCAGTTTAAATGAAATCATTTACCGAGAAATGTTTGTAATTTAAATCTTTCGAAAATGACACTTATGCCTTTTGGCATTTAAAGGTTTCGTTTATTTGTATATGATGTAAATGTGTTTTTCAATAACATGCGAGTAGGCTAGTTTAATACTTAATGAACATGAGGGTAATTTTTATTAATCTGATTTTCATTAAACAACCTGCAAAAATATCATTATATACTTCAGAAATTACAAAAAATAATTAGTATTTGCTATCACCAACACCTTAAAAAACTTACGCAATTAGTTTAATAAAGGATACCATGGAGGTGACATTTTAACAGAAGATAGAATTTATCGCAATTTGACATTGACTCAAATAATAAGTTGAAAAGAGCAACTCAAAATGTTCCATGACTGCCAAATGGATTCCTCTACATTAAAACTTTCACCTCACAATAAATTATTCTAATGATTACCATTGCTTTATTATCAATAAGGTGGCATACCATGAAGGTTACTTTTTGAATAGATATCTTACTATAATTTACAATAATTATAATATTAATTTTTTTAATTTCATAGAACTTTTAAGGAAACGATAAAATGTTATACATCCATATTTAATATTTTTCAGTTCATCGCTGTAACAATACATAAAACACGCACATAAAAGAAAATCTAACACTTTCACAAAAATTCCCCACAAACGAATTAAACCAATTCCCGTCATTGTTAACAAGCATTAAGACATACGCATCAGCAAAGTCAACTGTACCCGTCACGCCCCGTTCTCACACATCGACGCGTACGTCAGCTCCGCTCCGCTGCTGCGGACGGATATCGATGCGCAGCCGACGCGACTAAGACGCAGGGCAAACGTTTGAGGAGCATCAGTCAAGCTTGTACCAGGGTGCGAGAGGCTCCAGCAGCCGTGTACCACCATTCCTCTCTCTCTCTCTCTCTCTCTGTGTGCAGTTCACGTGTCTAGCCCGGCGTTCGAGACGTCGAGCTTCATTATTAGATCGATGACGCCCAGCGTGTGTGAACTGCGCGTTGCGTTACCTTGGCGCGTGCAGTCGCGCCTTGTGCGATGCTACGGAATTCACCGGGGGGGGAGGAGAACGTTTGCGGAGGCGAGAGACAAGTTAATCATTGTACCCTGACGCCCTCGCTCCAGCGAATCGAGAAGGAGGTGCTGCTGGTTGTACTGGAGTTTGGTGCTGAGGAGGTGCGAGGTGTTCGTTCATTTTGGATCTTTGCTCGTTGTCGTGGCGGTTGAGTCTGTTTTAGTTCGTGATTTCGAAGAGAATGTTTTGGGAGAGGAAATTACACATTTCTGTTGTACTCGTTTATTGTATAATTTGTATTTGTTTTTATTTATATTACGGCCTTGATTTTATTAGGCAAATGAGTTTTTATTTTGCGAAAAGTGCTTGCGAAATGTTTCGCATCGAATTTAAAATTACATGGAGCATGCAAAATATCGATGAAAGAAATTTAATGCATTAATACGTATTATTTGGTAAAAATTCATTTAAATAAAAATTCGCTATAATGTTACCTGAATTCATATTTACTGCTCTTAATTTGTGGATTACGTGATGTTTTATCATGTAATTTTATTTTATTTTATCTCGAATGTATAAATGAAATATACAATGCTGCGCTGGCTTTAACTCCTGCAATATTTAATCGCCTGCTATTTTCCTGGATTTGATTCATTTTATAAAAATATCTAGAATACGCTGTTTAAAATAACGTCAAAAGCAAAAGCATTTTATCAAATATTAAATATGTTCTTTGTACATTTCACATTTTGAATTAGAGTAAAAGCTTGTTTTATAATTAAAGTGGATGTGTGCCGCTACGAAAATTGCTTATAGTACAATTAACCCTTTCATTCCCGAATTAATTTCTGAAAATCTGATTTTGTCTACTAAAAATCCATTGTAAAAAGAAATTCATTAATAAAATGCTCTTTTCTTAAAAAGGTATTTTCTATGGATATACTAGAATATAACAGTACCTCAAAATTCCACATGGATTGCATATAGGATTAAGCCTCTTTTTATTTTTTATGTGCCGAATTTACCATATGGCTACAATGGGAACGAAAGGGTTAAAATTTTAAGCTCTCGGCAGAGTAATATGCTACCAATGCCAAAACTTTAGCAACATTAGTCAAAATCTCAGAGTGCAGTGAATAAATGAATTTGGTTACTTTTACCGTTTGCGAGCAAGAGCCGCGCAAGTAGTAGTTTTATCCGTGGTCCTAATTAATCGCTGTAACAATGAACAGACTCTATCAGTGCGTGTCCTCATTTTGCCCCTATACGGTGCGGCTCGGCGTAGTTCTTGGTACTTGACAAAGGGACCGAGAGCTAGATATATTGCTTTTGTTCAAAGGATGCTTACTGGCGCCGCTTCTGCACCGCTAGTACTGAATAGCTCATTTCGAGTTACCGGCTAATAATGAACATACTGATGTCACTCCAGATCAATTATTAGCTGCCTTGGAATGCAATTACAGTGTTGAACTCTGCGCGAAACGTCTACTCTCGTGCCACGCTATTCCTAAACTGGCGCTCACTGAGAGGTTCTAGCTATGACGATCGATCATTACTGGTTGTTATAAGGTTACGAAGTTATTCTTGACTAAATAGGTTAATACGAGAGTCTAGTCCATAGGATTTGATTATGTATAAGTTGAATAATGCTTTTTATTTATATGAATAAATTGATTTCGAACAAAAAAATTATACCGTAAGAATTACAAATTATATCCCTTTCTGTAGAAATTCTAGAAATTAGTATTCATAGAAAATGTTGCTATACTTTAGTATAATATTAAAACCGACTGGTAATTAATGTATAAAAATTCTAATTTATCTAAAAAATCTAACATTTATGCAAAAATTTCTCTCCAGTGTCCTTTATCTTAACATTTTTAATGCTTCACTTTTTATTCTTTATTTATTACTTAATTACTTAATTAAAATAATTTTTACCTACACCATACTTATTTAAATTTTCAACTCATTCTAGTCCTTGCATGCCTGTATTTGCCTGTCAACCCAGACATCTCAATAATTCAAATGTCCCATGCGCTCATTATATCATCGCGCGCAGCGCGCACGAACATAAATTCCGTAAATATCCCGCCCTAACAACTTAATTAATACATAACGCAACTGGCGCGAGTTTCAGTCCCGCGGCCGAATCCTTAATTAGCGAAACATGGCTCGAAAGCGGCAAAAGAAGTCGTCGTCTACTTCTCGACGCGGCCACTGCTATTGTGCCGCTGCCTTACTCCGCGACAGTATTACAGTATATAGCGCGCTTACATTTTCTTTAATTAAAATTCTCACCGCTCGCGCGGAAAACGCGCTAAGACAGCGACTTGCGCGCGCGCGCGCGCGCGCAACAATATAAAGCGCTCCGGGCGCGCGGCACCAGCACCAGCACGCGTAGCGAGAAAATGAGCATCAGCGGCAGCAGTAGCCAGCGACTAAACAAGCGGCATCGTCCTTTCGCTGTACTTAATTACAGTTTTCCGTCCCTCGTCAACGCCGCGTGCAAGCTTCTATATATATTAAGGTGGCTGTAGCGATATTTTAATTTCTTAGGAATCTTCTGAAATTTTTACTGTATCCTTGTAAAGGTATTGTATGGCATCGTCATTTGTATTTTCTTTTCAAATAAACGCCCTTTTTGGAACTTTAGCATGTACTGATATTTTGGTTTTGTTCGCCTAGAAGAACTTATGTACTATAGATCGTTTCCTGACAAAACAGGAATTTTTTATGGAGTTGTTGTTATACATAATAACTATATGTACATTATATAAAACAAAATATCACAACTTGTCATTCCATTTTAAGAATATAGCTACTGAAACTTTGTGTCTTATAGTATAAGTATATATAGATATAAAGGAGAATGGAACTATGTTGTAAAGGAGTAAAGTTGTACACACTGAATATGTTTTAAAGAAGGCCTTGTAAAGTACTGTAAAAATTATACTTTAAAAATGTGTTTGAGGTTTGCATCAAATCAAAAGAGTTTCAACGTATACAATCTAACCCCTATACAATATTACCCTGCTATCCCCTTTCTACACACCAGTACAACACCATTCAAAAGTTTATATCCACATTTTAATCTCAGAATTAAAAAAAAAAAATGTACCCATTATACGACGAATTATGCTACACTAGCAATGTACAATTCACACTTCAAAGCTCCAAATAACCCTATCAGACGTCGATTTAGAACGAAATCAACTTTCTAACCGGTTAGCAGTTCTATACAACTACCTCAAAGCTCTTCCTCTCTTGCGAAAGCTCGCGAACGGTCCACGGCTGCTGGCTGGGCTATACAGAAGAGCGAGAGGCTCGACGCGCCGCGCCGCCGGTGTGGCGTAACAATGGCGCCGGCCACCGGCTCACCGAGCGCCGCTAAACAATGATACGATAAATCTCTCGAGGGGAGTGCGCGAGAATTTCAGCGAGCGCATGAGCCGGCCCGCGCAGGGGGAAGGGGGAGATAAAGAGGAGACGCTAGGAAGAAACTGGAAGGCGGCAGTCGGCAGAGGCGGCGAGGGATAAAGAAAAATCGTTAAAACAGGTTTTGTTTTATTGCGCGGGAGGATTGTGCAACGAAGCCTCGCTTGCGCTGGAATGAAGTCGGAATCTCGAGCTTGTTCTCGCCGTGTTAGGTGGGGGAGATGCAAGGTCATAATTATTCAGGTATAATGAAGCTGCTGTGGTTGTTTCGATGATTGGAGTGAGTTTTTGTATTTGAGGAGTGTTCATTTTGGGATTTCATGATGTGGTGATTTTGATTTCTGTTTTTGTTACAATGTTGAAGACACGGATTTATCTTGTTTAAGTTGCAAAATTAAATTTTTGATATTTTTTTTAATTACCTAGGAGATTGGAGTTTTTCTTTGACGTAACTGTCAGTTACCGTAGATTGAAAAGAGACAATAAATAACATCTTTATTTTGTCACTTTCTTTTGAATATTTATATTTCATTAAAATTGTAAATATTACGCTCTAATTTTTTTAAAGTGAAATTCTAACCCCAGTGGCTGTGTTTTCTCTCTATTGTAAAGTAAAGTGCCACTCCAAAAATGTGGAAACATTTTTAGTACAATGAGTTTTTTACTCCAAAAATTTATAGAGTAGCAATTATTATTCGCCGTATATCCGTAATCGATAACTAACAAAAACATCGAAGGAAAATTTCCATTTTTCAGCTTCTAAAAACAAAGTTTTATTAGTGTCGGGCAGAATAGCTGACTCAGAAAGCTCAGCCGCTCTCTTTACAAGTACGTTCACTAAACCTGACTAAAAATATCCTACCACTCTTCTGCGAGTGTGCCACTTCTTTCTTTCTCTTCTTCTCCTCTTCACCTTTATTCGACTCATTCGTGCGATCGCACCAGTTTCTCTCTCCCCCTTTTTCTCTCTTTGCTGCTCTCATTCTCGCTTCATATTCCATCGAAAGTTCGCTATAGGTAGCGCTCGAGCGCAAAGCTCGCATTAGTCGGTGGCGCGCGCGCGCGCGCGCGTGAGCACTCGATCGATTTCGCGCCGCAGCGTTTGATGATGAGCCCGCGACAACCGCGAGAGAACGTTTAAGCTTGTTTCAGGGGATGGGGAAATCGTTTTCGGGTGACTCGGAGCGCAAAATCCCGGCGACTCTGGGCTCAGTCAAAGGGAAGATTTATTCCCGCGCTGCGCACAATTTTGTTACGTGGAGAGATGAGAAAATTGAGGACAGAATAGCTGGCGCGATTTTTCAGAAGCAGAGTGGAGAGCACGAGATTGCACGACGGCTATAATTTCATCAGGGTCGAAGCGATGTCGATAAAGATGAATTTCCTTTAGAGGGGATTTAGGTTTGTAATTGATATTAAGCTTAGGATGAATTTAAAATAATGAATGTATGCGTACGATACTGACATTTACTTGCTTTAAATCAGAATTAGACCATTATTGTCATTTATGGTAAAATTAGTTTATTGCAATTAATTTATCGATGTCCTCGTGTTACGGAATATTTAATGTGACAAATATTACAGCCCACCAACTTTGCAAAATAAGCTAATGTGCTGGTATTCAATTATATATATTCACTGAGGAAATTCGTTTTGTTGATTACATATTGACATGCAGTAAATTACATCTGTCGTTTTCTGCATTTACTGGAGGCTGAATTGACTTTTTCATTCCACTAGTTGAACATGTGCTTGGCACGAATTCAATGAACATTTGTGCAAATGTACAATCAATTCAGATTTTAAGAGCAATCATTCGCAGACAATAGATACAATTATTAGATTTCACCTATCTCGTGCAACAGCCTTTCCATTTCCAAAATTTACAGGGCAAATTAGATGCGTCATGAATCGAATTACGCGTAACATGAGTAAGAGATAGATCAGTAAGTATGTCGATGGAACACTGAAAACCCCCATATCGTAAAATATTACGATGGTGATATCCTAAACATTTGCTCATAACATTTTTTTTAAAATGACGTATTTTTGCATAAAATGTTGAAATACATGTTTTTGATTTTACGATATTTATATCGTAAAATACATAAATTTAAAAAAAAGAAGAAAATATTAGCGATTTTATACTATATCAATATCGTAATATTTTACGATATTCTTTTCTCAGTGTATTGATTCTATTTATGTAACGAAACAGTATTTTGCGCTTAAGGTAGGATTATGGTAAATATTTTATATTTAATCCTATAGAACTGAAATTTGAAAGGCTTCTAAAGCATAATAATAGATGATTCTGTACTAATTATTAACGTATCATGTCTATTATATTCAGGACTATTAAGAAAAATTCCTCTTATTTCATGAAAATAATCAAAGTGTCACTTGCGCAATTTTTAGATAAAGTTTTAAAAGGGTCAAACCCCTTCCTGGTATAAATTAAAAAAAATTTCTATGTTTTTAGAACAAAATAGTTTTTATTTGATTTATGAAAATGTTAAAAAAATGTCGTTTTTTATAAGTGTTGAAGAATAAATTCATTATCCTCTTGTTCGAGACACTTTTTAAATTGACACAATTAGTTTCAAAATAGAGTTCAAAGGTTAAAATTTTCATCTTATGTAATGCGAATTGTTTTACTTGACTCAATATAACTTTGTTCAAACGTCGAGGTTTGACATCTGACAGGTATCAAAATATTTTTCTAATAATAATAAACGGAGTCAGGATGCCAATACTAAAGTGAAAAGTAATGCTTAATATGATGTAATGTACGTGCTCTTCGTAGAAAAGTACATTACAACCGCGTATAAAACATTGTTTAAAAATGATCTCACATGGCATAAATAGCTAATAAAGTTTGTTCTTCCGATTACAAAAGAAAAAAAAAATTATTTATGAAACGTCATAATGCTACTTTAAACCCAATCGACGTCAGAATAACACGAATTCCATAAAACGATTTACTGATATACCAAATACATCTCCACGTACGCCGCACGATGTCCATTCATTCCCCACCCGAATCTCGCCATTATCGACTAACTGTCCATTATAGCAAAATAATTTTGCCCCCATAAACTACCGCGTCCGACTCTGGCGCTCACGTAAATTCACCTGAATAATTCCGCAGTCCCTATAAGATTTAGCCTCCGTGCCTCTGCTCCACCTCTCCACAGCCGCACAGTCAAAGAATTCAAATAAGAGCCAATTCGCAAACGCCAATAAAACGGAATCGTCGACAAATCGTCCTTCTTCTCCACACGCACACACACATGTAGTTCTCCACAGTACCAAAGAGAGAAAAAGTCTAACCTTACGACGACGCAGCGATACTTTCGCGTCCCATTCGATAATGTCTTTCGCGAAGCTGTACAGCGCGCGTATACGACCTCCTTCGTTCGACTACACACACACACCGTGGATAACGTTTCGCGATATATGCGTTACGTGGGCGGGAGGGGGGGGGAGGACTGTCGATTTGCCCCTAGTAGGATTGATGCCGCTAAGCGCACCCTCGGGGAGAGATGTGGCGGAAAAAAATTCGACCGTTGGCGAAACCGCTTCGAGAGCGGGATACGACTGGGTCGAACGGTGGCGCGCGAGCTGGGCTTCTCTTTTCGTTTGAGACGACGAGAGGTCGTTCGAGGGTAATAGCGATCGCGTAAGTGGATGCTATACGAGGTCGGTTGTGCTTGTCTCGGGGGAATGGCCCGAGGTACCGGGGGCCAGGAGCGTTGTGATTTGGGAGAGGACGGCGGGAATTTCGTGCGAATTGATTGTGTAAATGTTTGGAGTGCGCGCAGCGTTTATGGGCTGCGGATTCTGGATTGACGGAAGAGAATTGTTTTCGGAGATGTCGGCCGTGCGGTGAATAATGCTCTAGGCTGTGACGGGTAATTTGAGGCAAACGTGATTTGATTCTGCGGGTTGTATGTTGAAGATTAAATAGAAAAGGATTGTATTACACTGGGGTACTTCAATTCGAGGGAACTCGTAATGTAAAATAAACATCATCCGTATTATTATGTAAGTTATACTCGGATGATAAGAAAATGTTATGTAAATAGCAGTTCGAAATCGATATATAAAGGCTCTTCAATATTCGAGGGAAGTCTCTGACCATAAATTGGATAATTTATTTTTATTATACAAAATATTCATTATGTATTAATATATTAACAAAGTATTTAAAACAAAAAATTAAAAACAATTGATTTTCGACAAAGATGCAACTTTTTTCAAAATATCATACCAAGTTTTGGAACGGAATTTTAAATTTATTCTTCAATTTTCATTTAAACCAGGCATATTTTCAAGCAGGTTCGTTTCGTCTTATATTTAACTTTAACAAATAAATAAATTATACACTAATATTCAGTGAGGAAAATATTGGTTTTATACCGCATTTTAAGTGCATTAATCGAATTTGTATGCGCGGGAAGATATTTATGTCGAAAGTCAGGATTCAGTAAACCCATTGACCGAGGGATGTGAATGGTCTTTAAACTCGCAGGATAAACTTCATCTTATATCTATACAATAAAAGTATTTAACCACATGAATTAGTTGTATGTAAAAATTCAAATAAATCCTGTTATTATCGATAATTTATGAAAATCATTAAAATCTATGCAAAGATCCTCCTCACGCAATTTCCTGCTACTCTGGATACTCGCGGCCTAAGCCGATAAAAGCCAACTCCATCGCAAAGCGGCGAACTAACGTTTCGCGACGCAACTTTCAACAACGGTCGCATAATTCCCCGGCCCTCGGCTCAAATAATTCAACCGCCACGCCGCCATCATCCTTCGTCTAATCCTCGAGCCGCGCTTCCCCTCCCCCAGCGACTCTCGACATCAAACATTCACGACAACGCGCAATTTTACGCACAAATTTTTTACGGCCCGCCGCGCCGCCGGCTCCCGGTTTTGGCCCGGGCGAAGCTACGCCGACGCGCTCCCCTCGTCCCTTTATGATCCGGCGACCGCGTCTTCCTTGGTGTTACGGAGCACCCTGGTTAAAAATGCACACACGGACGCGGTGTGCAGGTGTGCTCGAGAATTTCGTGCCAGGGAGTAATCCGTTGCTGCTCGCGAAATTCGGCGAGCAAGCTCACACCCTTTTCTCCGGGCGCGCGGCGTCTCGTCTGGACGAGGCGTCTCGTCCGGAGCGCGGAATGCTGGGGTGTCGGTAGCGGTGCATTATGCAGCGTTTGCGATTCGGCCGGGATTATTGGGATTGGACGATGTTCCGAAATTGTAGCCTTGGTTTGCTGTGTTTGTGTTTTGGCAAATTATTTAGTTTAGCGGGAGAGTAGATTGAAATTTCAGTGTACTCTCTCCTATGTGTAATATATTATATATTTATATTTATATTTATATTCTTTATATAAATGAGCACTGAGCTTTTTCGTTTAATTTTCAATACTCCATGGATTGTTTGGATATAATATTGATAATTTAATTTATGGATACGAGTCGTGGCGGATGTGATCTTAAGAATAATTCTTTTTTCTAAAAAAAAAGTTTATGTGTAATTATATTTATCAAGCGAAGTTCATGAAAATTGAAGAAATATTATTCAAATAATACCAAAATATCTGAACTAACTTTAGGCTATAATATGAATAAATAAAAAACTTTACTACCTACACTCCACCCTTTAATTGTATTTATGGATTACGAGCATCGACAGTTATGATTGATACCAATTGAAATTCACAGAAATGTTACCTCTCAATCAATTTATTTGTTAATAGAACAGTTATACATCAGAAATGTTTTACATTAAATAGAAGGCTATTTTATTGTAATACTCAAAATGAAATATAGCTTTACCATTAATTTACAGTAATACACACTCGATACAATATAAATAATTATGAATATGCATATTGAGACGAATGTAGATTTAATAAGCAAAATTATGAATTCAGAATGTATATCGTTGATAAGAATCTAAATAATACAACCAATTATATTCTGTTACGAAGTATATTGATGAAATTAAAAAATCTTTATAAACCGTAAGAACAAAAACCGAGACAATTCTATATTATACGAACATCACAAATATCTCATACATTCAAACTGAGATAACCCCAAAAAGGTCAAACGCTACATAACACCAGCAGCAAACTTCATTCCGCCCTGTTCCAAACGAGCTACCCTACGCCCGAATTTCCTCTGGTTGCGTTGCTCGGCGGCCGCTGCCTCGAGTCGTTTCAATTTTACCACTCGACGCGCGCGCGCGCGTACGAAGCCGAGCGGAGCGCAGCTACACACACTTCACACCCACGCGCACACAGAGTTCGAATCCCGAGCGCGCGCGCGCGCGCGCGAAACCGCATAATGCGTGTGTTCGGCCGCGAGTGCTACAGCTGCTGGCACAAAGGGAGAGAGAGAGGGCGAATTCTCGCGAGAGATAGCGAGAAAGCGCGCGGCAAAGGGCCATTGATTATCGTTTGCTGGGGGGGGGGCGAAGAGTCGAGAGAAATTTCGATGCCCCCGCTGTAATAAGACCCCGCGCGCGAAACAGTTAGGCGTGACTCGCGGCTCTCGACTGCCCCCCCGCCTCTTAATTCGTTATTCATGCTCGCTTTGCCGAGCCCCGAAAGCTCTCAGCCCCGCGGCGCGCCGGCCTGCATTATACGCGTCCGAGAGCTTCATGCGTACGCACGTACGCTCTATATAACGGGAAAATCGAATGCTGTGGGATTGGGGGGGAGTCGATTCTTTTGGTTTGCGCTCGTCGAGTCGCGAGAAGAGAGGAAATCTGCGAGTTTGAAGGGTCGATTTTTTTTTGCTAAGTGAGTTTTTGAATGAAGGGTTTTTTATTTATTTTGCATCAATTCGAGGATTGTTGCTTTGTCGGTGTCGTTCAAGTTTTGAGCATTCCTCGAGCTGAATGTGAACATTTTTTTGGATAAACGTTTTATAAACGTGATGTCGCTAATTGAAGTGCCGGATGTCTTTAAATGGATAAAGTATTTTTTGCCTGGGGTGTTCAGGATAATAATAAATTTTTAGTGTATTTTGAAAATTTGGCAAACTGTTGCTAACATTTCTACATTAGTGATATAAAAGACTAAAATTTGATGGATTTCATCCTGCGATTGATATTTAAATATGCTACACATTAATTATATAGTTTAGATCGGATGAATAATAACGTAATTTGTGAAAAAATTGAAAACTTTGATGAACGTATACTAAATTCGGAAAATATACTTGATTATACAGATGGAATATATTATACACATTAAATATACAGATTTTTAAAATTAATTATCATGTAAAATGTACAAAGAAACCTAATAAAATAGTAACATTTTTTAAATTACATCTTAATTAAACGTTGATCCAGAAAATTGTTTGGTTCTTATAATATTTTCGTGATATTTTAGAAAAATCTTAAAGAGTATTTAAATGATCCCATATGTAACGCATTTGAATCTTTAATGATGAGCTATAGTATATTGAATTTAAATTGGTTTTTGCATTACTGAAATACAACAATAAATTGATGAATAACAAATATATAACAATAAACTATTACTCTAGTTTGAATACAGATCCGACAAATGAAATGTACATAAAATATTTGACAGTAAATTACTAATTAGGAAGCTTAAATGTTTAAGATTTAGTTTGATTTTCCGATATTTATAACAAGTAAAAAAAACATTTTAATAAAATAATGGCGCGTGCCGTTCATCCGTGAAAAGGCCAAAATTGGCAATTTCACCGGCAAACTGCCGCGAGATTCGCTCAAAGCGTATTACCATTTTTTCGGATCTCTTTCATGCATCCTATCCGCCGAAACGTCGAAATATACTGCGTGAATTCAGCTTTGACGCTCGCTCGAAACACACCATAACGGGGCGAGTGCAAAAATCACGGACTCGCGCTCGGCAGAGGCGAAGAAGTATACACAGAGAGAAAACGACGACGAGGCAGGCAACATTACTGGCGCAAAAAGGAGGCTTTGAGATATCTTTTCATTTCCGTGGCACGGGGTACGCGCGCGCCTCGAAACATTCGCGTGCATGCAGGATTTTACGCGCGCGCTCGATGTAAATTCGCCTCCTCCTGTGCGGCGCCTCTATTACGTGCTTGCTTTGCGTTGAAAAGCACAAATACGCATTGGCTATCCTCGAACGCAATCGACGTTTCGAAGCAGCGCTACTGGAGGTCGAGGGGGTGAAATGTTTAATAAATTCGAAACGTTTACATCGAGATGGGAAAATAAACCAGCGAGAGTTTCAAATAGACATGGCCGAGCTGCATTACGCTCTGTGCGATATACATATTGCGTGGAGGGGGAGGGCAAATTTATGAAGCTTACGCATCGAATCCTTAATAAGTAATTTATCCGTGAGGCAATACACGCGAAATGTTGTTAATAATTGACATAAATGTAACTGTAATTACGAAGCTTTATGCGAGCTAGCTACAAATCAAATACGAGTGGATACTGAAATGCATAATTGAAAAATATTGTATTTTCAGCTACTGATGGAGAAAAGTTTAAGTCGTGCATTAATATTAGTAGCAATATGAAAGAAACGCCAATAAACTTCGTTAATATATAATAATTAAATTCATTATAACAAGTAATTGAAATTACGGATTATAATTATTTACATATGTTAATCATATAAAAGCACTGTACTAATAAACCATTAAAATGCATTCGATGATAATCCGAAAACCGTAAACTATTACTCAAAATTCATATAAAGAAGCAGTATTTAATAAGAATAATAGACCAATAATTACATAATAATAATTTAAAAAATATCCAATTACTAATTATTAATAACCCATTAAGTTTATAAGCTTGTTAAGGTGACTCTCTAGTGATTTTCGACCAAAAATTCGAAATTTTCTTTTTGTTTAAAAAGTCAGTTGAACTATTAACTCATCATGTAAAAATATTTTTATGATAGAATTAATTTTTTTATAATAATTTTACCCTGACACCCACCAAATTAATGAATCCAACTATAATTGTAGGAGAATATTCTTCAAAGTATTTAGAATAAAAGTGTGTATCTTGTTTTTGAAAATATTTTGAACAACTTTATTATTAAAAGCCATTACACGTAAAATAATTGTAAAAATAGTGTAAGCAAAATCATAAATCAATAATGTTTTATTTGTTAATAATTAATAATAAATTTTAGAGAAGAACAAAATGCATACTTTATTGAATATACTTTAAAGATCATATCTTAAAAATTTCATCCGGTGTCAAAAATTAGGTGTGCGCCAGGATGACTTTCTTCGTAACCCTATTATTATTCAAATTTAATACATTTTCTAGGATAACTCTCAATCTAAGTGAGGTAAATAGCTGAAAAATTGTATACAACTTCATAATATCAGTACAAATAATATATTTAAGTATCAATTCATAAAAAGCAAAACTGTAGAAAATTTTGATTTCACAAGAGAGGCACCTTAATGTCATAGAAAAAGAACTCATGCTCAAATTCGTGTGAATTATAATTAGATTTAGCTATAACCTAGAAATCGCTTAGACATAAATTATGAAATATTACTCAACCATTATCTAGTATATAAAGTAATTATCAATTGATACAGTAGATTCATACCAATATGCATACAATTAAATTTAGATTAACCCGTCTCAATCCATCCTTTCATTTATAGATCGCATTGTTAATTTAATAGCTGTAACATGGATGAATAAAATTACATTACGATATCGATGTCAATTTTACTTATTCGCACACTAGATAAGAGAATAGAAATAATCATTTCGTCTTCAAATCCACGCATACTTTATAATAACCCCGGCACCTTTAATAAAAAAAGTAATTTCAATATCTTACAGCAGTTTGCTATCTTTATAGTCTTTGGAGTGAAAAATCACTCCATGAGAATGACTTTTACTCGACGATATGGCGGAATGTCAATGAAATGGGTTACCGTAAAACAAAATTCTTTAACTAATCAGAGATACGAGGGTAGTTCAATAAGTCTTTAGAATAAATTATAAAAACAATTTTTTTTGGGTAAATTTTTTTTTATTTTTCAACATAATCTCCTTGGAGCTCTATACACTTGGTCAATCGCTTTTTAAGTTTTTTTAATCCTTCAGAAAAGTGCGTTTTCGGAAGTTCCTCAAAATAAGCACTTACAGAGGCAATGACGTCTTCGTTGTCCGTAAATCTCTGTCCACCGAGCCATTTTTTCAAGTTTGGAAATAAGAAAAAGTCACTGGGGGCTAAATCTGGTGAATACGGTGGGTGTTCGACCAATTCGAATTTTAGTTCTTCAATTTTAGCCATTGAAACGAAGCATGTGTGAACTCGGGCGTTGTCGTGATGAAAGAGAATTTTTTTCTCGCCAAATGTGGTCGTTTTTTTTTAATTTCTTCTTTCAGCTGCTCTAATAATGATGCATAATACTCACCAGTAATTGTTTTACCCTTTTCCAAGTAGTCAATAAGTATAATTCCACGTGCATCCCAAAAAACTGTAGCCATAACCTTACCAGCTGACTTTACGGTCTTTGCCTTCTTTGGAGCTGGTTCGCCTGTGGAAATCCACTGTTTGGATTGTTCCTTTGTCTCAGGAGTGTAGTGGTGTATCCATGTTTCATCCACAGTCACAAATCAACGAAAAAATTCCTCAGGATTCCGACTTATGCGCGCCAAAAGAGCCTCAGAGGCGACCACTCTATTGCGTTTATTCTCAGCTGAGAGCAAACGCGCCACCCATCTTGCCGATAGCTTTTTCATGCCTAATTTTTCATGTAGAATTGAAACAACTGCACCTATAGATATCCTTGTGGCCTCAGCTAACTCACGCACTTTTAATCTTCTATCCTTCAACACCATATCGTGGATTTTATTGATGATTTCGGGAGTAGTTGCTTCTACGGGCCTTCTGAACGTGGTTCGTCACTTATTGATGTACGACCACGCTTAAATTCATTTACCCAGTTATAAACCGTTGCTAAGGCAGGGGCAGATGTGCCATGAACTGAGTCCAATTCATTTTTTATCTCATATGGAGTTAAACCCTTTAAATGAAAATGTTTAATTACCGCTCTGAACTCGTTTTTTTTTCATTTTTCTTAACAAGCAATTTTTTTTTTTTTCAATTGGTTATAAAAACACGTAAACTCAGAAGATGTGGACTGTGACTGCACCATATATCTAGTCGGGAGTGGTGCTGACTGAAAACAGATGATTTGGAGCGATTCGCGCGCCATCTGTTGGTCATTCTAAAGACTTATTGAACTACCCTCGTAACTACCAGCATATGTATCGAGTAAAACAACCACGATTATTGATTGGTCACTATTATGGTACAGTGGATCCGCGTTATATCGCCGCGCACGGGGCTGTAGGAGCAGAAAATTCTTGGGAAAAGCAATAGAGCGAAGCTCTACATGCGGCACCCCAACACAGGAGTGCATGCAGAGTCCGTTTTGGTGATGGTGAGGGGTACCGCTAGTGTGCGCGAAAATGCACGTGAAGCAGAATAAGCATAAGGCGGCCATACAACGCAGTTTCACTGTATTCCAATTTGCCCGAGTTTCCCGAGTAACTAAACATCATTTTTATTACAGTAAATTTTAGTCGATGAAAAAGTAATATTTGGAATGAATCTTATTAGAGTGTAAAAGTACTCTTTCTGCAAGTGAAATTTTGTCTCCAATAGAGTCATGTACCACTAAAATATACGCAAAAGTCATTCTAAAATGGATTTATTTGTACCCTATAACTAGTATTCCTTTTTAAAAATTATCCTTTCAATTGGACTCCAGAGTAGTCACTTCACTCTAAGAACTTAAGAGAGGGCAAGCGCACTGAGCCAATATTCGCGCGCGGTCGTCGACAATCGTCGGCTCACCGCGGCTGTGTGCAAAAGAGTTGTGGACTCTCTCTCTCTCTCTCTCTCTCAGTCTCTCTCAGTCTCTCTTTGTCCCACTCTCTTGCTACCGCGAGAGTTTAGCGGTCTCGGAGGTACCGTCGATCGGCCGCCGCGGCGCAGAGTTGAATCTTGCTCGCAGTGTAGCTCGGCGCTTCTTGTTCTCGCGCCGTCTGCAGCAGTTCGCCGTTTCGCTTCTGCCCCCGCCACGCAGCATCTTTCTCTATTTCTATTTCTTTATCCCCCGGAGTACTGCACGACGGGCTTCGAACCAATTTCCCGCGGCGCCGAAACTAATGTATAAGAAAATTCTCACTCTCTCTCTCACTCTCTTTTGCTGCTTCGTTTCTTTATCTTTGCACTTGACTTGCACGTCCTTCTACATTATTTGTCTGTTAAATAAAACGAGTTATCCGAGGGATTCGAATGTCAGGATCGAGGCAGCTTTATTGTTTGAATATCTTTTGTAGGTCTTTGGTTTATTGTGCTTGGTAAAATGGTTGGATCGTGCTGCTTTTCATTACGTTCCATCTACGGTTTTCATAGAAATGGTCTGCTTGATTTTAGAAGATTTTCTGTTTGATCGAATTCTATTTATTTAAATAGAAATTCATTTACTATCAAAAATAATGTTTCAGATATGAAAAATGTTTGCTTTTAATCGTTAAGGTGGTTTCAGCGGTGGGTACCGTATCAAGCGAGGGCCCCAAGAGGGGTTTCACTTTTGATTTTCATTTTGGTTCAATAATATTATTCAAATTTAATTCTAAAGCTGTTTTAACTACTTCTGAACGTCAGTAACAAAAAATTATTATGTGAATACATAAAAAAGAATTGCTAATTTGTCGATTTAGCTTCGGGTGTGCATGCGCAGAAGCACGTTTACTGTGTTTATCATTAATATCTTGTTTATTTTGATGATGTCATTAGATTCTGCATAAAAAAATCTTTAATTACATATTCTGTTTATTCATAAATGTGTTTTTATATACCGGCATTCCACGAGCTCTCCCCGCGGAGAGGACAGTGGCTCTCTAATACATTATCAAGTTATTGCTTTAGCAATTACTAAAGTAATTACTATTTTTTCAAATTCATTATTAAGCATGAATTTAGTATTTACTTTAGTAATTACTTTAACAATTGCTTTTTTTAAATGTAGACAAAAGTATTAACTTTAGTAATTAGTAAAGTAATTCACGTAACACGCGCATTTTACGCGCCCGATCTTTCTACGCGGCGATCACCGCTATGATGCACCAGTCGGGCCGCAAGCAAAGCCGTGCAATCAGTTTACGTTTGTTGTATATGCGTGACAATCAGTTCTCATTTGTTGTATAATTTTAAATACGAATACTCACGTCTGCGATTTGCAGCTGATTATGCTAAAGAAGCTTTAAAACCGATACTGCATCTTTTATTATACTTTTCTTACTAGAGAAATTTATTTACATAATTGATTTTTAACAAAATGAAGAAAATTATATATTTACAGTAAAAATAGTGATACTTAACCCATAATACGAAAATGATTGAAAGAAGCAGCGTGCAGATCTTAAGACAAAGACAAGCCCGACCTGCGCTTTATACCGGTAGACCACCGCGCACTAAAACTTAATTTTCTTCTACGGTTTTGAGCATTTTCGGCACAAAATGAAGAGGAAAACTTTTAAAATGGCGAACAAAATCGATATTATTTTTTTAAATGCGTCTTTTGATTTGTCGTGAAAAACTATGTTAAAAAGTTTTTTTTTCACCCTCCAGTCATTTAACTATCATTAAGCTGAAATTTAACCGGAAAAATAAAATTTTTCACAATGAAAAGAAAATAAAATAACATTTTTAACAATAAAAACTTTAGTAATTGCTTTAGTAATCACTAAAGTTAATACTTTTTCTACTTAAAAGAAAGCAATTGCTAAAGTAATTACTAAATTCTTTCTTAAGAATGAATTTGAAAAATAGTAATCACTTCAGTAATTACTTAAGCAACAATTTATGTCAAATAAATGTTGAGTTATGTCTAAAGTAAGTACTTTAGTAATTGCTAAATCAATGACTCGATAATGTATTAGGGTGCCACCGCCCTCTCCGCAGGGACAGCTCGTGGATTCCCGAATTCTTACCCGGTATTGGTAAGAATTGATAAACGGTCTCATCCCATAAGGTTATATGTTAAAAGTGACTTTGTGCTAGCTTAGTTTTTTCAATAATTTTATCGTTGACCCAAAATTTTCTATGCATAGATCAAAAGTATAAAGAAAGAATATTTGTGGAACATTTCAAAGACGTCAGTGTTTTTATAAAAAGTCACTGAAGCCGCCTTAAGAGTTATTTTTTACACAACCTGTATGTATCTTACACGTTAGAAGAGGTATTAGATTATATTCTTTTCATTGACGCAATTACATCTTATGTTTTTTTTATTGGACGGTTTAAAATATGGATTCTGTAATCTTTCGACTTGGGTTGAATTCTCGGTGATATAATTCTTGTTTTTTTTCTCTTCGTTTTCTTCTATGTGACTGCGAGGAAATCTATTGTTTGTCTATATACTTACACTGCAAGCTCACATGTATACGTTTAGTATTACGCTATCCCTGAAGAGTGAACCTTTTATTATTTCTTGTCAATATATATTCCTTTTGTCCTAAGAGGGAACGCTTACTGATCTTTATTTCTACTTCATATAAAAAGAATTAAAAACTTTTTCTGTAAGTAGAGGCTTACTTCATGTTTAATTGAAGGTATATAATAAACATTTTACTTTCTACTGCAAAAAAATCTTGATTTGAAATCCCTGGATTACTCTTAAGCCCTATATACCTACTTCTAGCTACTTTTTCAACGGCGTTCCACGTCATCACGGCTTCCCTCTTTCCTTATACCCAGCTCGAACTCCACCCCCCTCCCACCATACTCAATTCCAACTCTTCATACGTCTATCCGGACCGGCCCTATATCTTTCTCACCGTATACCAACCAGCCATCTTCCAATCGGCTCGCGAACTCTTATATTCGCGCGAGGACTTTCTTTCGCGGCGCACACCGAGCCACTTTCTCTCTCCCGCGACTCGTTCTCGCGCTCCTCTCCTCTTCTCACCATGATTTATACCACCGAGCCGTATATACGTGCGGTGCAGAGCAGCCCGGCCTCGTATCTCGCCCCTTTCTCTTACTTCCCCCCCGCGCCGTTCAGCCGCGGCGCGAGGCTGCTTGCATGGCAACGAACCTTAATCCAAGATTGCGTTTTCCAAGATGTCGACTGCAGAGAGAGAGAAAAGACTATGCTCGGGGGACAGACAGCGCGCGTGCAGCGCGACTATACACACTTCCGTAGTGAGAGAGGGAGAAGGTGAAGGAGAAGAAGCAGCAGCAGCGACGAGTCGTATATAGCGAGCACGCGAGAGCCGAGAGAAAAGGGGAATTCGAAAAAGAAGGAGGACGAGGAGAAGGAGAGAATTCGCGGCACGTTAGCGGGAATAACTCTTCGCCTCGAAGACCTCTTCAGATAGATCTTCTCCCTTTTTTTCCCTAACTGTCTCTCTTTCTCTCGCTCTCGCTCTCGCTCTCGCTCTTTTCTTCCTTCCTGCTATTCTTTTTTTCTTCCTTATATTCCTCCTTCCTTCCTTTTTTCGCGAGCTGCAGCATATACGTGCGCTGCGCCGGGATTCATCTGGCCCACTCGCGCCGCTCGACAGAGATTCTCCATACGATTTCCCGTGGGAGTAACGTCGGCCCCGCTGGGAGGTAGCAGCGGAGCAGCTATACCCTACCTAACTCCCGCGCCCGATTCTTCGATTCTCGGGCTGGAGGTGCATGCACGCGAATGAGCGAGCGAGCGAAGCGGTCGCGGCCGGTCGTCTTGAGCCATATAGTGTTTTGCGGGTTTGCAAGTGGCCCGAGGTGCCGGTCTATATACGAGGGTCTCTACAAGGGGTTTATACTCGCGAGACGAGGGTTGAGAGATTTTTATGGAGATGCATTGGCGGCTGGCAGTGGGCTTCGAAAGGGTGCTTTTTTACAGTAGCCGAGTGTTATTGAATGACGCGTTGTTTTCAAATTTGAATTTCATATTTTTATTTATTTATTTATTTATTTATTTATACACGGGACAAGCCCTTTTACATTTTTGTTCATAGTGTTTTTAATTTTGAAATATTCTTTTCTGTTTACATATCAGGATCATGCTCAGTATCCATCAGCTATTAGTCCGGAATGACAAGTTGCAAATTCGTCACCGAAAATGTCGATCCAACGGAGATTCAAGTCGTGCGATTTAGTCGGTTGAGGCATATATGATTTATAGAAAAAATAGTTTGACTTATTTAAGTTTTTTTTAATTTGCTGTACGCGTAAGTGTAGTTACCTCTTACTTTGTTTAAATGAATAAATTAATGCTATGCTACTGTTATAAAAAGACTTAGGTTTCAGTAAAAAGTTACTCTCAGTATTTGATTAGTCTTTGTTACGGGTATACGTGATATTTTTATTAAATCAATTGTCAACTATGTAATATAATATTCAATAATGAGCCTTTGAAGTATGACCACGCGGTTGCAGGTAATTGTAGTTATGTTTCTTTAGCTTGGATGTATTGCAATAAAGTGATTTACGTATATATTTTTAAAATGGTATACATTTATTTAAATTTCCTCGTTTGCTCCTACCGGAATATTCTGCTTCAAACAAAGCTAGTCCCATTTTACTTCTGCTTTTATGTTTAATTCATATAAAATATGATCCTTTGGTTTGTAATTTATCTTTGTACTTAGTTTCAATTAATTATTAGTCAATAATCAATATTTGCAATAATCCCATAAAGGACCCTCGCAAACCTATACGATATTCATATAATCAATAAGCTGTGATAAGCCAAACTGCAATAAGCTAATGCATCTACTCGTATCCTTTTTGCATAATTTGTAATAGAATGCAGCCTCAGAACATTCAAGCAAGTACATTCAACCTTTTTTAATGTAGGTATATTTGTATAAAATTTTCTTCAAAAGAACATAAATCTACTCTGGTAAGCTTTTAGCGTGAAATTGTGTACAAGAATAGAGCACTGTACAATATTTCCCAAATCAAAGCGCTATTCGATCATTACAGCTGCAGAACATAAGCTGACACTTGCCATATTTCAGATCTTCATTTCACGATTCAGCGGAACAACTTTTACGCTTCTCCTTCTCTTCCAAACGTAAGCTCCCTCGCAGAAATAATTCGATTCTCTCGGAATCGTCGAAAACCTCAAATAGGGCGCGCTACGCGCCGACGGATTAAAAAAACCCCGAGCGAAAGCATCGCTTATAAAAACGAAGAGGACGAGGGAGAGGAAGCGTCACGCAGAAGCGAGTGCGCCGCCGCTCTTCGCGAATAACTCTTCAGAAAAATCAAGGATGACGACAAACATACCGTCTTGCACCTCGTCGCCGAACGAGAGATAGAAAGAGAGAGAGAGAGAGAGAGAGAGTGAGAGAGAGGAAGTGCACGAGCGTGAAAGATAGACCATGCAGTGGAAGAGACGTATATATATGGAGAGCAATATAGCTGACGCGACGCGCCGCCGCTTTGAAATTCAAATCTTCCGCGCTGCGCTGTGTACCGCACTACTGCAGTTCCGCGTCTACGACGAACTGCGCGCAGCGTGAGGCGTTAATGACGATGAGCGAGAGAGAGATTGTGTGTGTGTGTGTGTGTGTGTTTGTGGATCAACGGATGGTTGGGTATAGAGGAAAAGTGAGAGAGAGAGCTGCACGAGAACTAAACATGCCCTTGGGAGTGTAAACCCTCGAAGAGAGAAGAGCCGCCCGCGCCTCGGCAGAGTGCAGGAGGGAGAGGGAGAAGAAATGTCCCGTCAGCTGCAAGGGAAATTTTCCTTCCTGGAGAGCGCGGAGCAGCGTCGTTGCCATCCTCGTCGTCGTCGCGACGCGTTTTATTTGCCGACTACTTGCTTTCCGCTTTTTTCATCTCTCTCTCTCTCTCTCTCTCTCTCTCTCTCTCTCTCTCTCTCTCTCTCTCTTTCTCTTGGTTTCACTACATATATATACCTCTTGAGATCTCCTTTTCTTCGCTGCTGCTGCTGCTACTGCAGCCAGCGGCGCTCCGCACGTCTCGCTAGCTAGAGTGTCGACTTAATTCTTTGGGCTTTGAATATTTTATGCGCTTTTCGATTTTCGCTCGATCCTCGGCTCTCTCTTACTCCCTCCCTCTCTCTCTCTCTCTATCTCTCTCTTTACTGCTTCTTCGTCGTCCTTCTCTTTCTCGACGAAATTGAAAGTCGAATTGAATCTAATTTGAGTGAATTTGTCGGAAGGTGGGCTGCCTGGCGCTTTCCGTGGAACTGATGCGATTATAAACTTCGCGAGGAAGTGAAGACTGGCGAGAGCGCGCTTTATTTCGACTTTATCTTCGTTCTCGAGCTCGTCTTTTGGAATGTCTTTTTATCGCTCTGGCGCGCGGATCGTGGATTCATATTTTACGCTAACTTTGAAATCGCGCTTTTATTTCTCTTGGGAATTCAAATTAGAATTGAAATGCGTCGATTGTAGTTGAGAGCACATTTGGTATTGTTGACTTTGTTTGTTGAATGTACTGCAATAATATTTAATCGGTGGAATGTTCGATTAGCATTATTATGTGTATTTAGAATCTTCGAATGATCTAATCAATCATTTTGTTTAGTAATCAAAACTTAATTTAATTTAGATATAATTAATAGCTAATTTTACAGTGATCGATGTATATAATGAAAAGCAATTGCTATGATACATATTATATATAATATTACTCCATCGCATTAATGGTATACACAGTATCCTTGTTCAATATTTCATAGATTATCAATTGAAATGTATTTTTATAGGATTTTGTTCAATATTTTAATTATTTATCTTTTCTATAAATTATGTATATTATTTTATTTAATTTGAGATATTTTATTTGTGTACACTGTAAACTAAGTATTTAATATACCAAAACTGTCCAAATGGACTTTTTCCGAATACATGAGTTTTGGTAGAGAAAATCTTTGAGTATTCAAATTGTATACTTTTTTTCTACATTAATTTTTGCTATGTCTGTTAAAAATTTCAATAATATTTATAATTTATTTTATATAAATTTATTAAATATAATAAATATTAGTTCAAATGAAAGTTTTTTTGATCCAAATGAATATTTAACGTTTTACATAAAAATTAAGTATTTTAAATTTAGTTTCACAGAAATTTATTAATTTAATATGTGCAAGAATCATTTTAACTAAAAATCGTGAGTTCAAAGAAATCACTTATTGAAGAGGGATTTCTGGCATACTGAATATTATTAATTTATATAGTGTATATAAGCAAAATATATCAAATTAAAATGTTTTAAGTTTTATAATAGTTAAAGGTACTGTAGGTATATTTAAGATATTGACTAAATTTGACAGAAAGCTAAATTAAGATAAAAACTGCTGCTCTTAAAAATACTACTTTCAATCGTGTTAAACGACCTTGTTTCTCTTTTCGGCCATTCAAAATTAACTCTTATCCGTGTTTATCTCGCTCTCTTACTTACTCTTTCTCTCACTCGAGCGATTCAATGCTGACCCAATAATGCGCCGGCCGACCAATTACAAATTACGACTGACGCTTCGCGAATTAACCTCCAGCAATAGCCCCTAATTCCAGTAATCGTACTTAGAGCAATTAATCAAACACTTAACGCTCGTTCGAGATCCCCGCGGCAAGCTGAACTTCCCTTTTCTCTTTCTCTCTCCCTCGTTCTTACTGGTAGAACGGTATAGAGAGCAGTTCGAGGGATCTCGTCGGCTTCTAAAACGAGAGCTGAAAAAGCGACTGGCGCAGTAAGAACAGAGTGTGTGTGTGTATGTGTATGTGTGAGACAGAAAGAGAAAGAGAGTCCAGGCCTATCGCTCGTCGACGAAACTGTTATAACTATCGCGCAGTGCCTCTTATCCCGTCTTCGTTTACCGTGCAGTCTTTGCTGAAGAAGCACAATGAATTTTACAGATTTTTGGAAATTGATAATTTTAGTACGGTGGTCATGCATTATAATGTCAGCATTGTAACAAATGGCCACTGTAATTTTCAATGAAATGGTAATTTAAATTTGAATTATAATGTTCCAATATTACTCGAATATATACATTCCAATCGTAAATCAGAAATCGACTTTTTACTCTTTGCTTATATTAAATATTACATGTGTCTCTTGTTATAATAGACGTACTATAACGCAAAACCACTGTATCTTATTAAATGATTAATTACCGAAGTACCCAAAATAACTGTTAATTGAAAACTGAGAAGGTACATAGATTGAATACCATACCATTTTTAATTTAGATTACATTAAAATTTATTATTAATTAAAATTAAATCAATATTCTTCACAGTGTAATGAAATTATTAAAATCGTGAATTATTATTGATTAATAGCAGCTGCGATCGAATATTGCTAAAGATATATTAGTATAGATAGATAGATATAGTCCATTAGAGATTAGTATATTATAGATTAGTATATTAGAGTAGATGTATTAGTATATCTTGATTAAGCAGTTACATAACAGTCATTGCTAAATAAATCAATACTCCTATTAAGTCCAATTCTGATACCTATTTAACTTAACCGAAGTTACTAAATTAAATATACTTTGAAAATAAATTAAATTTGTAGAATAAAAGAACCTTTGGTACACAAAATACATTTACAAGCTCAACTATAATTCTCTCATTCTGTAATACCCAAAATCATCAATCCATTCCAAACGGCGTTAAAATCCCGCAGCTCAAATCTCTGCGTCAAACAATAATAATTCTTTCGCTTCCATAGCCTCGTCCCTCCGCGCTCGTCATAAAATCGCTGCAGCACCCACAAAGCCTCCACCTCACCTCGTGCACACACGCGCGCTCGCACATATCTTTACCGCTTAAGTACACGAGCGCGTATAGCGGTGGCACACGGCGGTGACGGCGCATGCATGGAGCCTAGTCACCTGTCTGCCCGTACGAACTGCCGTACCACTTACGTGAGCCCGCCCGTGCGCGGTATACCTATACGTAAGCCGCTCGCGCGCTGTCTCTCGCTCTCGCTCGATGCTTAAACCGGAAGTTGCCGGGCGTGATTAGCATTTTGCAGCTGCCTCTACTCTACCTCAAAGCTTTCACGTCACAGTGTGTGTGTGTGCGTGTGTGTGTGTGTTTCTGAGACGCTACACAATTCTGTAATTTGTCACATTTGCAGGCTTACTCGATCATTCCCTGAGCAGAGTGAGTGGGAGAGAGAATCTACGAGGACTATACGTCGAGGCCGCGGCGTCGCCCCTGAGCCACGAGGGTTAAGTAAGGAGGACGAGAATAAACGAGCGGCATCGAGGGACCGCTTTCATAGTTAAACGCGAGAACGACAGACTAGTCTGTCTGTCTGTCTCTTACGCACTCCTTCTCTTTGTCTTTATCTTCTCCCCCTTCCTCCATACAAAGCAAACGTGTAAATTGCACGCGAAGGGACGACGATCGGTGGCCGTATGCAAAGCGCGCGCACATGCATGTGTAAACGCGTAGTCTTAAGCGCTTCGCGACTGTTTTAAAGCTTAAAAGTAAGTGCTCGCGTATATTTATATAGAAAGAGAAATGTAGCCTCCGTACAGTCGTATTGTGAGGTTTTATAGCTTCAAATGATCTGCTTATTTTTATAGCGTTTGTAGACGTGCACGTGTACATGTGTGCAGCTCGAAGACGAGCGTACGAGCTTTCCTGTTAGATATTCGTGCAATATAAATGTGTGTACATTTGCGACTACGTATAATATATTTGTTTGACTTATACATTAAATCTTGAGCAGTTCCTTTTTCTCTGTTTCTTTTAAGATTGGTGCAGCTATATGTTTTACTTAATGTCTGGTGATTTGTCTCTTGTGCTTGCATATTTACTTATTCATTAGTTGGGTGATTGCACCAGTGATAAACTGGATAACGATTTGACCAATTGTTACCATATATTTGATATTTATAAATTACTAAGATGAAGATAACCATTAAAATACGATTCCTTCATAATTAAACACTTTCATAAAAATTAATTGTTTTTTCGAGAATGTGAAAAAAACTATGATATGCCTACATACAAATGCAAAATATAGAAATACCAGTGAATGACTATCCTCCATATATATATTGTTATTATTGTGTATCCGAGGTCGAAGATCAAGTGAACTTTGCAAAGGTAGGTAATTTTAATACCTATACGCATTAGACCTCGTTCCCTATTATAGTCATGATACTCTTTTGGTAGTCACTGGTGCAGTGACCCTAGTTCGAACCACCTTCGACATTTCACAACATACTCGCTAATTTTTACAATATATATTCCACTATCTTTATGTAAAAAAACCTTCTTCTCCATAACACGGGATTCCCAAACCGTAATTCAGGCACACACACACACATGCCACACACACGCAGACAAAAACACGTGCATGTTCGCTTACGTTTCGTATATAGGAGCATCGCGAGAAGGGTCGACTCGCTGCTCTCCCGGGCACTCGGTAAATAAATAATAAAGCAAAGACTGCTTCTGCAGCTTCCACATCTCTCTCTCTCTCTCTCTCCCTCTCTCACTATTCTCCTCATCCCTGCGAAGGACGGCGCTACACGCACGCCCCGACCCTAAACGTCCTCTTTGGCGACCCCGCAGGCTTCCGCGCTCACCCGTGGACGTTGAGTCACGATTTCGGTTGATATTTCAGGCGCACTCTCTCTCTCTCTCTCTCTAGCTGCGGCAGCGGTATGAATCTCCTGCGCCGCCGCCGCCCCCCGGGCGATGCTGATGTTTTAGTAATTGTCGGGAAGTTGAATTACGGACGGACGCGACGGTGTACTTTCTCTACCCCTCTCTCTCTTTCTCTCTCTGTGTGTGTATATAAGCTCGGCTTGGCTCGGCTGGCCAGCGCGCCAATTTTTTCAAGGTAAGATACGGCGGCAGTTTCGCCGCGGCTCGGTGAAATATTCATCTAGAGATTGGAGAAATGGCTAGCTCGGTATGTACGCTTGATAAGGCGTGTCTCCCGTGTGCGCAGGGGTACTGCAGAGATTCAGCCTGGTCCTGTGGATTTAATGGCTTTCGGAGGAGTGTTTTCTTTTTTATTTTTGCGTTGATTATGGGAATCTTATTAAGTGTCGAAAAAAGTTGATCTAATTGAATTATATTAATGTATTGCAATGTCTACAAGTTTTTAGGGAATTCTTATTCACGGATTGAAATTAATGAAAAGGTATCCAATGTTCTTAAAGTTTTATTTATTTATAAATACGTAATTTAAAATTAAAAAAAAATTAAACAAAAAGTTATAGGAATAGATCATATAGGGAAAGCCTTGCAGTATAAATACTCATATCTATTTTGGTAATATATCAAAGACTTTTTTGGTCGGTTTGAAGGATAACTCTGCGGATGAATATCTAAGATTTAAACCTGAATCATAGTTTTTATTAAACCAACGCTATTTGATTATTTTGTTCTTTTTTTACTCAATTCAGGTTTGCACCATAGTGATACTCGTACTTCACTATTTATCAATAATATTTTCTTTTTTATCTCGATAGACATAAATTATGTCGCAATCACCTGCGCGATCCATTTCATTTTCTTCACATTTGAAGCGTGCACTACAATAAGTTTTTTTCAAAGTTGTTATATCATTTCTTTCCATTAAATACTCAGAAATAGGACATTATGTAACAAGGAAATAAAGTCGAAGATTATTCCCGAGGGTGGGTTTACTGCTCGAGCGAAGCGAGGGCAGTAATCACCCGGGGGAATACTCGATTTTATTCCCGTGCTGCATATAGAACTTTATTCCCGACTTATCAGTGGCCACTTTATTGACTTAAAAAGAGGGACTTCCGGTAAGAACTAGAATTTATTGAAAATGTATATGCATTTGCGGGAAAAAAAATTTGTGAGAATATATGGTCAATAAAATGGCCATTACGGTTGAGTCGGGAATAAATGTATTTTTTAATACACCTCGCCATAAAGTGCGTACTTTTTCCCCAATAAGCCGGGAAAAAGTGTTGCATTAATTCCGTACCCCCACTATAGTCCCCGCCACTTACGCGGATGTGCCCTCGCCTTCGGCATCAGGCACAATCAGCTCGGGCGTCGAACCACACGCAAGTATTATTATACTGGCTCACTTTATTCCCTAGGTGCCTAATATACTATTATCTCACCCTATTATTTCACCCTCAGGAAAAATCTTCGACTTTATTCCCTTGTTATGTAATATTCTATTTTCCATCCATCACACTTAAATACCTTCTTATTAATAGTCTGGTAAAATAAATTAATATTTAACATTATTAAATTCCTTCAAACCTTCCACTTCTGTACAATTAACCGATATTTTGTATCCTCGCAATTTGCAAGCTCAAGCTCTCTTTGAATCTAGAAAAAAAAAATTGCATCGATATCCCTAAAAGCCATTCAGCAGCATGTCGCAAATGAGGCGATTACAAAAGATTCGAGCAAGTCAAAAAGCACCAAAGAAACTAACAGCCACCCAGAGGCAAACACTATAGCGCTCGCGCACATGTAGAGGACCGAAGAATTTCATTAGCCTTTAGAGTCCTCGAAGCTTCCGGCTCGTTCCTTTCTACTTAAAGTGCACGAGGCGCAACTGCCCCGCGGAACAAAGGGGATACACACGGAATAAAGCGGCAAAAAGTCGACGACGACGACGAGGACGCGCCACCCGTGGAAAACGAGAAATCTAATTGATCCGAAAGTCCGAGGCTGTATATAGCACCACCTACGAGGCGCAAGCTTGGTATTCGCGAGGCGCGCGCGCGATCGGTCGCTGGGATACAAGATACACCGACACCCCGATCCAATGGTCCATCGCGCGCGCGCTCACGAGCTTTATACACACATATACGTGCCTTTTTAGTTGAGTATATACATATAGGTCGTAGGCAAGGACGTCAGCGCGACGGGGGGTTTGTTTCGACGGGATATCGCTAATACACGTAGCGAAGCGGCGAGCACGTGCCCGCGTTAAAATTAATCCTCGCGTGGAGAGAGAGAGAGAGAAAGAGAGAGAGAGAGAGACAGCAGCATCCGAGGAAAATCTTGAGCGCGCAAGCTCGCGAGACCGAATGGAATTACGGATTATGCGCGCGCATAAGGCTATCGGACGTTCTATATTCTCTATCCTCTATCCGCCTCTCTCTCTCTCTCTCTCTTTGCTCGTCGTCTTATTTTCGCCGGCGGAACGAGCGTAGACGGCCATTTAAATTCATGGAATAATCAGGGGGCAAATGGTCCCTGACATACACGCACTCACGATCACGCGGAGATAGGGCTCCGATGTCTATTCTTCCTGTTTACCGTGGGAGAAGGGCAGGGGAGCAGGATTGGAAGGTCGTAGTCGATATCGATAATCGGAAACTGATTAGGGATGAGCTAGCGGGGGGAAGGTGGAGTTAGCTGCACGCAAGCCCGGCCGCGGAGGGACCGTTAAGCGGAAAAGTTGCGGGATAATTCTAGATGCCGAGTGTGATTATCGAATTTTATTCGAGGAGGAGGATAGCTTTCAATGCACGTCTGGATAATGCGGGAGATTTTATAGCGGCTTTAATGGGTTTTTATGAAGTTTAGGTTCGTCGTTTTGGGTACTCGATTAAATGATTGGACCGAATTTGTCGGCGGATAACGAGAATTTCTAAATTTGTAGTAAAGCCGTGGCTTGAAATTATTTTGGAACAGAAATTTCGCTTTTTCGGTCGTTTTATCGAAATCTGTCACTTTGACTTTTCTAATATTTTAATAGTATATGACTTTAAAAATACAGAAGTGTATAAAAAAATTGTTCGTTCGGAAAGATTTATAATTGAAATGGGATATGAAAAATTACATTGTTTAATTTCTTTAACATTTGAAATATTTGATATTTCCAATTCTAAATTTGACGATATTTATTATTTAAGATAACTTATTTCTTCATCAGTTAAAAAAAATTTGCAATATTTGCAAAATTTTTATAGTTTAACTACGAATGTAATCTGTATATTTATAAATTATATATTCGAAATTTTCTTACAACATTTTCATTATTATATTACAAAAATTCAAAATTAACTTAAATATTTATAAAAGTGTTAATCCTGATTTTTATAGAAATTGTTGTATTTAACTTATTATTACAAAAATGTAATTGAACAATTAAAGAATTGCAAAAAATTAGATACAATCGCATCTATGATGTTTAAAAACATCAAGTAAAATATTTGTATTAATTATAGCTAACGAAATAACCAGTGCCGTGAAGGTATGTCCGATAGCATTCGTTATCCGTCCGTCCATATCTCACTACCCGCACTGAAAAGACTTATTTCAGATATAAGTAAATATTTTTTCTATAAGTAGTAGTAAAATCAATTTATTTTATAATAATAAATATTTAATTAATCCAAGAAAGGCTATCTTAAATGTAATAAATACTCATTTTATTCAAGTACATTATTTTCTTACTACTACTCAACAAAGTATTCATTAAAATGTAAAAAGATTTTCTTAATGCACTCTCTTCCATCGAATCCTTATATTTCTCATCGTATCCCATACGTAGCAATACTTCTTACTTTTTCCTCGTGCATAATACAAGAACTTTGAAGAAAGCGCGCAAGTCAAAAGTAAAAGCAAAGCCCGGCCCCCATCTCGCGCGCCCCCACTCCCTTGAACTTCCGCGACACTGACAAACCCGCTGCGGCATCGCGCGGTCACTCGTCCCTGCACCCTCCGCGGACTTGGCGCCTTGCGGCGGACGTCGACTCTTGCATAAATCGACGTCCGCGCCGGCAGGATCGATCGATCCGCGGAAAAGCCGGAGTCTTGGACCAAGTATCCTCGGACAATATCATTCGACAATCTGCAGTTATAACGGAGACGCGCGTGCCTTCCTTCCGCGCCAACACCCCGCGCGTGTCTCGAATGCTAAAGCAGCAGTAGCAGTAGCGCGACAATCGCATATTGCCCGTCCGCGTTGCTTGGGGTATTCCATATTTTCCGGGAGGGAGGGAGGGAAGGGAGCGAGGCTGCTGGGCTTATAGCTGGCAGCCAAGGGGATGCAGCCGAGCGGAAGATATCCGACAAAGGAAGCCTTATTGGCTGGCGTAACTTTGCCAGCCTGTAAGCTGCTGCGGGTTGCCTGCAGCGGGCTCGTTCCTACATTCTTTGCTGCACGTGCACGCGCACGCACGAGCTGCTCGGAAGATTCTCCTGGACCTGGAAGGTTGACAGGGAGGATTCAATGTGAAGTTGGTTGGATGCGGCTTTTTTAAGAAGAGTAGCATGTGATAGGGGGTGGAACGTTTATGAAAGGAATTATCGTCACAGCCTGAGTTTTTGAACAGCTGTAAGATTAGTCTTTCATCAGTTATTTATATTAATAAAAATATAGATGAAACAAGCTTTTGAAGCTCCAGTAATTGATATAAATTTTCAGGTATAGCCATTTGTTGTTTCTTTAAATAGAATAATCATAAACAGATTAAGAAATCAAAGTCACACAATTAATTCTGATCAGATACTTGATCCATGACTGTAAATATACAAATAAAGATACAATAAATATGTTTGTACAACATTTTGATTTATATTTCCACTTTTAAATATTACGTTTTTTATTTTATTATTGAATTATTAGTTTATATAAGCAAGATTAATAAGAAAAGGCTTTATGAATTATATTAAATAACAATGAAAAAAATGTATTACAAAAATTTATTTAACTTATTAATATTGATAGGTGACATAAGATAAAGTTATATATCGATTTTTCATGCCAGAATATCACAAATTAGTAATGATTTTGTGATATGATGGCAGTATATGATATGCTGTACCTATGCTTAAAGAATTCTGAATATTAATATTTGCTGAAATAATTAATGTGGTATTTGTACGATCTATACTCAGTTTGAAATACGTGTTGATATATATAACATGTCATCAAGTTGTCAGGTGTAGTAACGTTTATTGACTTAGTTATATTTAATCCGATATATAATTCAAATAGACCTATTTTATTTTATTGATTTTGTAGAATTCACTTCTCTATTGCAGCATCTAACGTGTTTAATGTTGAACTATTTATGTAAGCTGCAATAAATTTGATGATTTTCTTATGATTTCACACAAAACATTCCATACTTGTAATATCTTCATACCTCTGCTTCTAGATCCTCGCGCCTACATGCTTGTGCGAGAACGCGCACACAGAGACTGGAGATGGAAGTATTGCGTGGAGGCTGTTGTGACATACGATGAAACATGATCTAATATTATCGGGGCAAGGAGGAGAGGTGCAATAGGGAGGAAAAAGGCTTTTCTTCTCGTGCTCTGGCGCGTGCTTCCTCTCTTTTCTCTCTAGTATATTACGTACGTGTAGCCGATTGGAAACGATATATTTGATTTTCGCGCTCGCGCGCGACGGGCGGCGGCGTCTGCACTTTGAGGGGAATCGATGAAGACGTTGTTTCGAATTGAAATAGCTTCGAAATTGCTTTTTGCGCAAAAGTGCGCGCACGTTATTACGTGAGAATTCACATTTGGTGAACTTTACCGTAAAATTGAGTTTGAGGTTTTTCGCGTTAGCTACGGAGCGATATTTACATGCACAAAATTTTATCTTGATTTTTTGCGCAAAAATATCTAAATGATGCAAAATATTTAGTACAATTAAATAAATGTTCACTTACAATGCTGCTTAGAAAAACATTTACTTGAAATTATTAAAAGTTTATTGCAATAAAATTATATTAAAAAAAAATGAAGTGTAGTTTTAAGTACAAAATTTTCTATTCAAGTAAACGTTTACTAAATAAAATAAATATTATCAATTTAAAATATATAATCTTTTAAGCAGTATTATTGTAATAATTTATTTGCATTGACTACATATTTTCAGTTTACGTATATCGCTGTAAATAAGATTGAAATGATAAAAAAATAATTTGTTAAAATAAATTTAATAAAGTAAAATTTATATGATTGCTTCTAACAGCAAATTGTAGCAAAAAATCTACTATATTTATTAGAACGTCAGTGTAATCCAATGCTGGGAGGGGTATTTGCCCGCAGAGTAGTTGTTTCTGTTGTTCTAATAAATATAGTAGATTTTTTGTTAAAGAGTGTATGAGACACTCTAAAAACCTCGTCTACAATTCGCTGTTAGAAGCAATCATCTAAATTTTATCAAAGATAGACGTTCAAATCAATTTTAAGAAACGAATGTTCGTATTAACATAGTACAAACATTCCAATAATTAATAAACTAACTTATTAGTCAAAGGCCTCCACTAGCCTACCGCAACTCTCCATCACCGTTCCCTCCGCATAAAAAAACATCCAGCTTCTCCAGACAGAAATTCCGATCCGTTTGACGATCCCTCCCGCCTCTCGACACATCAAACGCGCTGCTCGCAGCCGTCGCCCCTGCCCTACCCGCTAATTAAAGCATCATCCGAAGCATCAATAGATTATCGCGCCCGCAGTCGCAAAAAGACCTCGGAATTTAATCCGCCAGCGCCGAGCCCCTCTCGCAAAGCAGCCGGAGAAAATCAATTAGCAACAACAAAAGTTGCTCAGCGCGTTAATTAAGGTCATACTAGGTTATACGGGCAAAAGAGAGCAAAGGAAAGAGATAGAGACAGACAACTCGACATTCGCCCTCGTCCTTTAATCGTCGCTGCCTCTGCGCTGATGGCAGGCGTGACTGCAAACGAAGAGCGCCCGCGCTCGGGGGGCGGCGGCGCGCGCGCACCGTTAGAGCTCTCGAGGAGCGCCGCGGCGCGCTCGGATTTGCGTGATTTGTCGATGCCAGATTTAATTAGCAAGTTTCATTTAATTATATCCTCTCCTACTGCTATCCGTACGCTGGCGCTGCTGCTACTCCGCCCTTTGCCCCTCGTGTCTCGCTCTATCCGTTTTCTGCGATTCTCTCGGTTGCGCGCTCCTCGTGTAACCCGCTCTGCGCTTCTGTCGCGACGAGGGTGACTATATATGTATATATTCCTCGAGAGCGAAGATACGCGAGCGCAAACGCGATTATCTCGTACGCCTCTTTCGGGGCTCGACTCTTGCCTCTGCGCTGTTTGCAGTGGGAGGGTGGAAAATGCCGGCCGTGATCGGGACTAATTCGAAAGGTTATTGCGGTTTTAGGTATGAGGTATTTTATTTTTATTTTCCTGTGGATTTTTATTATTTTTACTTTTTAATGTAAATGTGGTTTGATGTGATAATTATGAATGTGTTTCTGATATTCACTGTTTTCTTAGGTTGCAGTGCAGTGAATGTTTTTGATTAATTGAACGTTTAAGTTAATTGTTCCGCGAAGAAGTTTTATATTTAGACCGCTGATGTGGCGAGCGATGTAGTCGGCATCTTGGACGTGCCAAAGTCATACTATATAATCGATGATTTCATCGATACTCTGAAATTCGCTCAAAATATATTTTCTTCTTGGCAATATCAATCGTCTCCCATTTTTTTAAAATAAATTTTAAGGGGATGCGTCAGACCTACTTTATCTGACAATAAATATATGAGCAATTCTACAGAAAATCGGAAACAACTTTGGTTTGAGTGCACAACGGGAAGCAATTTAACCTTAATAAAGGCTCATATTGAGTCATTAACTCCTATTGATCTAAAATTCATTTTCAAAATAGACAATTAAACTAGCCGTTAAAAGCTTTATTTTGATTACAATAAACATTTTTAAGTTTTTGTAATATAAAGACTATTACGAAAAATTGCAGCAGAATTCACGTTATCTCTCGATTTTGTAATTGTAGTTTAATTATAAATTTTTAAATTCAATACAAGTTCATTGATGCAGCAGTTCGGGTCATTGAGCATGAAGCACAATCACGAATATCGCAACTTCGTAATCAGGTCAATTATTTGATTTTTTATCATTGACTTAACATATACAAATATGCAGCCTACCATTTCTTAATGAACTTTTAATATTCTAAGTATTAAATCACCTTTCATTTTCTCTTATAAAATTTTCATCCTATTCGAAAATTGTTTTTAATTTGACATCTAGTATGTGACAATTATTATTTAAAGGTTTAAATAAAAAATGTTATTCTTTACTACAGTTTACGATATACAACTCCTAAATGTTCTTAATCAAGTGTCTCATCGTATATTTATTAGTCGACTCTAAATACATAAATGTTTTATATCTCTTGAGTGAGTGAATACCCCGTAAAATAAGAAGAAATAGAGCATGTTTTCATCTCGTACATTTTTAAATATCGTCAATCTCCTAATAACCTGTTAATTGAAGTCTCTCGCTCTTTCGTATAAAACGCTAATTCGATTATACAATACATACGATGTACAGCACAACTTCAGTTCGTCAAAAATATCTAACACACACCCACACACACACACACACACACACACACACACACACATACACACCCACACATACATACACACTAACACATACACCTACCCCCCCCCCCCCCCCACACACACAAACACGCACTGCACGCACACAGAGTGAAAATGTCCTTTCCCAGCGTCTATACGGCTTGCTCATCAATGTTTCACCTGCCCATACTTCTATCACTATTTATACCTCAATCCGCGAGGTATCGTATATTGCGCCGCGTTTCCTTTATCACTGGCAAATATTGCCAAAGTCCTCCTCCAATTTTTTCTTCCGTAGCTCTCATAAAAATTCGACTAGTCCCTCTCTGTCCCACTCATGTCTATATAAGTGTACGCGGGAGCTATTTAAAACTTTAGCGCACATATAAAGTGCCTCATGTACTATTAAATACCCCAGACAGAACTAAACTTAAATTCCCAATTTTCCCCTCTTCCTCTCTCGCTCTCATCCTTCGCTCCTCCGTGTCTGCGAATATCCGTCTGCCTCTGAATCTTTCATATCCTTGTCCTTTTCGGCCCCCGATTCCCTCGTGCTCTTCTCCTCTCTTCTCTCTCTCTCTCTCTCTCTCCCTCACTTCCTTTTCATCTAAGCTCGCTTCTCTCTAGCAGACTCTGCGCGTGCTCAAGAGAGGAAAGTCAGAGAGAGAGAGAGAGAGAGCGCTTCTCTTTTCCGGCTTGCTTCTCGGCTATTTTCATCGATTTTCGTCACTCTCGCGGTATCGACAGCTCCTCGCCTCTTCTCCCATAGCTCCTCTCGCCTCGCCTTCGTCTTCCGCTGCTCCGGCTCGTTGTGCGTTTAAACACACATACACACAACGGCGCGCCGTGCATCGCCGGAGAGTCCGCGATTGCCTCGGCGGCGCCGATAGATTAAAATTCCCCGAGGCTTTTTCGAAAGAGAAACAGAGAGCGACGGAGAGGAGCGCTCGAGCGCGCGTTTTTCGCGAATTCACGTCGACGCCCACTGGCTCGCAAGCGCGAGCGGAACGTGCGGGCGCGCGAAGTACGATATATATATATACGAGACACGTGTGTGTTGAGAGCGCCGCTTTCTCTTAAATCACGTTTAATCGTTTCGGCGAATGCCGATCGCGCGCGAAGTGATATAGAAGAATTGAGCGAAGCATATACCGATCATGGCTGTATGGGTATAGCTCTAGATACGTGCGTGTGAGAGAGAGAGAGAGAGAGAGACAGAGGAGTGGGGGGTATGAACGAAATATACTGGCTCCTTATTTTGGGGAGTAGAATTTTGTGAATTGAAAAGGAAATTTTGCACAATGGAATTGCTACTCGAAAAATGAGAGGGTTAAAATAGTTACATACTTGTATGGATATTTTCGTTTATCGAATTTTTGTTATTTCATTGAAAAGAGGTTATTTATAAAGCAACGGTGATTATATAGATTCACCTGTTTCTGGCACATTGACGTTAAAAATAAATTGTTTTTTAAAGTTAGTTGCCTATGTATAGGTCATGCAGCTACGAGTTAAAATCTCTTGTTGAGTGCTCTCTGCAGTTTTTATCCTAAGTATACTTAAGATAGTCGAGTATCCTACGAAAGAAGCGTTTTTCTACTAAAAGTCAGAAGAAAAAGTCAGCAAGTATATCTCGCAAGTCACTCTATACTTTCGTGAAAATACATATTTATTGTTATAAAGCTTTTTATAAAATCAAAAACAATGTTCTGTACGTTTCAGCTTCACATTTTTTCAACAAAAGTGGTAAGCAAGTATTTGGCTGAAACTAAAAATATGTTACTTCGATAAAATTGGGTTAAAAGATGACATTTTATCTATTATTTACATGACTGTGCAGTTGTATATAAAAATTGTACTTCATTTTTTTAAATGCTAAATTAATATTTTAATATTTTTGCCTTTATATATATATATATATATATATATATATATATATATATATATATATATATATATATATATATATATATATATATATATATATATATATATATATATATATATATATACTCAGTAACGTATGATCAATTATTTAAGTGCTTTTTCAGCTTAGAAAGTATAAGATCATGCGGGCAGTCAAACAGAATAGATTTTTAGACGTTACTACTACTAATATATGGTTCAATTTAATGAGTTAATATTAATTGAATTCAAAGCGTACTTTAAACCCTTAAAAAGTATTTCCACTTTTGACCAAATTCTCATTTTTCCACCCTCCTATAACACAATTGAATATTTTTACAATAATTGCTACAAGTGCACTCGAGCAAGCGCATTTATTTATTTTAAAATAAATCCAATCCCACGTCAACAAGCAATTTCTCCGAACAATTAAGACAAATACCTTTTTCACCGCCACACCGTAAAGTTGCGCTTATATACGCCCTACGCAGGCCAAAGTCGGCCAGCGTTAGCCTGGTACAATATGCGGCGCAGCTCCCAGACGACGACGACGACGACGTCGACGATGAGAGGGGCTCTTTTATCGCGGCTGCAGCGCTCAGTGCCGGTATTTATTTACTATTCCGAGTTGGCTTGCGCGAGGAAAAACAAGAAGAGAGAGAGAGAGAGAGAGAGAGAGTGAGAAGGCCGGAGGCGCGAGAGAGGCGCCGTCAACCCTCCCCCCCTCCCCATTTCTCTCGCTCCCTCGTTCGTCCGCCGACGCTCGCTGTACGGAGTGATTTACGGCGCGACCAAAGAATAGTCGGCAGAAGCTTCCCCTCCCGCTTCGCTTTTGAAAGCTCCGCGCGCTGCTGCCGCTGCTCTACACGACTGATGCTCGAAAACGGAAATACACTCGATACTTGTTTGGTGCGAGGTGGCGACGAAAACGGGGTATCGCTGATTCGATAAGGTTTGGGAGGTGTATTGATGCGGGAGCTCGCTTGCTTGCTCTTTGCCGCGGATAATGGAAGGATGAGGAGTCGAGAGTTTCGAGCGGATCTCGGGGGCTGCTTTCGATCGAGCCGCGCCGGAGAGTGTTTATCTTTTTCGAGCTCGCGAGGAGAGAGCGTTTCGAGATGGATTTTCACGGCTGAAAGCTTTTTGGTCGGGTTTTCGAAGGCGTGGGTAGTGTAAGGGATATTATATTGATGGGCCGGGATCTCTGAAATTCTGAAATCCATTTTTTTACCGTCTGTTTGCTCGATTTTTGCCAATTTTTAGTATATGAGAGAATCCTCAAAATCGGAGTTTCTCCAACGTATACATTTTGATAATATTTTAACGTACTTATCGTACGTCATTTTATCTGCAATACACTTGTCAATTACAAGATTTCTATTTTATAGCTAAATCTAAAAGTATTTAAGGACAATATTAACCAAACTGAATGCGTACACTTTTTATAGATCCAAATGAGGCCGTAAACATTTTTATTAAAAGATCCTCGTTTTCTTTATTTTCTATCAATATTTAAATTTATCACACTCTGAACTATACTTTAAAGGGCAAGCAATCGTCCTTTAAAGGAATCATATGCAATACTTAATGTTTTATAATAATCAATTAAAAATTATTAAATAGTTATTTAATTGTTAATTGAATTATTTAATAAACTATTTTTTGCCAAAAATACACAACTTATTTTATTGTGTCATAATACATTTTAGAATAAAGTTTCAAAAACGTTAGTTAATTTGTCTTACACAGAGAGCATTTTATTTCTAATTTGTTGGCTTGTATTGAACCGTTCATCGAATTTCCTTTTAAATGGATTAAATATGATTCTGTATATACAAAACAAGGATATTTAACAATATAAATTGATTATAAAAAGTATAGAAATAAAAAGAAGATCTTTCTCAATATATTTAGAATCTTCATTTTTAGATGCAGAGTTCCAATACAATCTCAACGAATTTTCTTATTTATACGGATAATAATACAATGTTACAGAATCTAAGAATACTACAGTTAAGTTACATACAGTTGAGTTATCTATAGTTATTTAACCCCCTGCGCAGAAAGCCGAGTATACTCGTCCAAAACGTTATTTCTGTATACATATTGCACCACAAATTTAAATTTTTACTTTGTTAAGATATTTACAATCTCTCAAATCGAAGCTAAATAGTTCAGTTTTAATTTAGAAGATTCTGGAAGTTTTCAGAAAATATTGTTGCAGAGTTACATTCGATCTAATCCATATATAAGAAAATAATCTTCTGCGCAAGTACTTTTTTATAACTGTATTTTTAATTCTATAGATAAGTCTAGCAAGCTTATATTTAGTGAAGTATCACAGCGCTGTAAATTAATTAAATAAAGTAAAGCTTGCCACATAATTTGATCGGTGCCTTAATTTATAAATGTATGATAATCCGTGTAAAAGAAGTAAGTCTAAGACAAATCTGGAAAAAGTATAACTCTAAAAGTCTTGCAAAAGTCTGGCTACGGAGACGATCCCAGACTATATAAGCATGACCATATGCTAGACTTTTGTTGCATTATGTCTCGAAAACTTATTTTTATATACAAGTAATTATGACACTACATTTTTTGTTAATATCGACCGGAATCGTAAAAAATAATAGTTTCCGTTTAAACCGAGGAAACAGTTTTTAAAATACTGCAATATTCTACTAAATTTAAATATTTGTAAAAAAAGGAGATTTAGGTTACAGCAGACTTGACGGACCGCTATGCCTTTGTTTTGCATTTTTTGCCAAAAGTCTGATATCGTCTTTGTAGCCAGACTCTTTTCAGACTTATCCAAAACTTACTTTTTTACAAGGGAAGCAGTATTCGTCTTCTATACAGACGACTATTTGAATTAAAGATAATTATTATGTTATTCAATGATACTTTCCTTTTAACTAAAAACTTTTACGGATAAAGATTCAAGATAAAAAGTCGCCCATTGAAAGAGACTCCACAGAATAAATAGTAACTCTAGTGAATAAAACATTCGCACGAAACTTTTCCCGGCACTCGCTAGCCTCAACCATTATAATTTCAAAACGATTACGCTGACGAGCGCGCGCGCGGCAGCTCAAGTCCAAGAAGCCCCGAGAGCGAGCCAAATAATCAGACAGTTCAGCGGAGCAGGAGAATTCAAAGGGCCCCCCTCTCTCTCTCTCTTTCTCTCCCGCTATATATCTATACATACGCTCCAACCGTCAGCCCTGCGCTCGAGCGGACATAAACCGAAACTCAAGTTTCCCTAAGTCAGCCGGCGGGCAATTTTAAGACGCGCGAATTGAACCAACGTCCCGCCTTCCTCCTTCCGCATCCGCAGCTCGCGGACGAGCGAGGTGCGCAGTTTCGGAAGGAGCCCGGGCGCGCCGCGAGGAATAGAAAACGGCCACTTCCTCCAACTCCTCATTCTCCCACCCCTGTAGGGTAAAGGTCTCCTGCCGCTACAGCGCGAAAAGAGAGAACCTCTTCTATGCGCGCTCGCGGACACACACACACACACACGCATACACATATATATGTACATACACACTGGAGAGTTTCTCTAAACGCTTCGGGAGTTGTAACGACTTTTTGGAAGCAGTGGCAAGCCTCCCGTACCTTCGAAGGCCATTAAATTGTTTCCGAACTCGCGGAGGCCTGCGCGAGTGTCGGATAATAGGAGACGCGTCTGCACGCGCCGACTATAGGTTTTGTCGCGCAACATGATGCCGGCATCGGATAGCTACGAGTCTTTGGGTACGTACGTATGCAGAGAGATTTCTGATGAAATTTTGGGACGCTAATTTGCGCAAAGAATTACTGTGATGATAGATGAAAGGGCTGATGAGTAACGTTAATTTTTACCGTTCATCAGGATAACTTGAGTAAATGTTCCACACTTATACCATGATTTTCACGGTCATTTTCTTCGGGAAATTCACGGTATGTAGACAATTGATTTATAAGCAAAAATGAGTTTACACAATTTTTTCAACGAGTTTTCAGCAATATCTTATAGTATTATGAAAAGGCTGCAGCAGTGAATACAATCAAATTCAGAGAAAATGATAAATTCTTAATAATTTTTAAATGTGTGCCTATAATATAAGACAGATGTTTTCTATATTTAATAGTATTTTCTTTAGTTACTTGATTGAATTGATACAGTGCATACTATTATATAGTAGTATCAACTTATATATTAAAAAAAATTAAGCTCATTTACAGTTTAAATTACAAAATTTATTTACTGTATAAAACAGCTTAGGTATCTGGTGCAGGCACAGCCCCAACCTGAATGTTGAATTTTAATGAAAGTTTTTATTCCCGTTTGTCATAAAATTCCCGTAGTATTCTCGTAGTCAATAAAAATGCAAAAACTACTTATTCACGTTTCTTTGTTAAGGAATCTTCAATACCTATCGGAAAATACTTATAGAGCGATATATGCATTTCCTCTGCGCGGGGTTATCCCTACGCGAAAACTTTCCCGAGAACGTTCAGGTTACTTCACAAGACCAGATCTAAATATATATCTCTCTACTCGTGACCATTATGATGCACAGTGGACGATCGCACGCCAGTTCGGACAGTTTTGAAGTTTGGACGCATCGTCAGTTAGCAAGCTGCTACTGCAATAACGAGCTTTGTTTGCAGCGGTGCTATTCGTAATTTAATTAGACGTTATGGTAATGGTCAGTTGCCTGAAAATTGGAGATGTGAACTAGCTCGCTTTTTGTACGATGTTTCCGGGAGCAGCTGGCCACAGACTGCAGAGAGTATTATATTGAGTGAATCTGAAAGTTTGATCAGGTGGGTGGAACGAGAGTTGGTTTTTGCTGCAATTAGGGTGTAATTGCTGGAGTTTATGCTTGATTTGACACGCCCAACTTAAGGTTTTGGAGTTACGGACATCGTAATCGATTTTAACCGTATTACCACTGAACCGTATACATTTACGAAGACTGAAATATAAAAATTTCATTCTCCAATAGACCTATAAGATACGCGATATTTAATTTTGCCATATTGAAGTTTTCATAACATTTTTTTTTGTTATTCAAAGTACCCTTCTTTTATAGTACAACGTTTCTCATATTGTTATATGTAAACAAATGATATTGTATACATTTTTATATTTAAGGTCGATTCTCGTAGAAGAACTAAGCTAGAAAGTCAAAAGAGCCCACTTAAAAACTCAAAAGTAGAATTTCCACCCAGAGCAAATATTTTATTCAGTCCTTTAGGAGATTTAAATATCTATAAATATACACGGTTCACTGGTAACATATTAATGAAAAGTGACGTTGAGATGTTTGTATAACTATGAGATTAGCATTCTTGACATAACGTTGTTTTAGGACACGACAGTGAATATCATATCAAAATAATGAACAGACGATAGACTGTAGGTATTTCTGTTCCAATAGATTCTATCACTCATTTTAATTGTCAAACTCGAGACTACTCTGATGGATGTTAGATATTTGAAAAGTATGTATATTTAAAAAGATGAATATTAATTCCTTATAAATGTAACTTAAAAAGGAGTCTTAAAATAGTGTAATACTCTGTATCAAAATATTTTATTTACCAATATGAAGCAACAATCCTGACAAAGTCAGATGCAGCTATTAACAATCCGATAATCTTATTTAACAATGATGTATATAAATATTGTCATTTATTATTATATGAATATATTTTAAGATATCAATCAACTTGATTCTACAATATTGTCTTTAGTATTACGGTTAATTACACCGTAATATGTTGATCTAAAATCCTTTACAAAAAGCAGTTTTTATTTTTAGTTGTTATTTAATTTCAGAATTTCCTGAACTTTTGTGTCATCTCCAGAAGAAATAGCTTCATATATCGGAGAAATTGTTATAAATAAAAAAAGTGAACCTCTGTCCTTTTAAAATGAAGTTACGATACTTTCCGTACGGGCATGATGAAGTCTAAGCTCGTCCCACTTCGTTATCGATTCCCGCACAGGAAAAGAAATACTCTCTCCAGACGTTCATCAGCTGAGATGTAAGAGACGTATCGGGCCAATAACAGGCTTCGCTACGGACATCTCTACGATATTATCGCGGCGCTCGACGACTATACAACGACGATGACGACAGCGACGACGCTCACGGAAATCTAAAAGCTGCAGAAGAATAGATCTCGCGGTGTCGTAGAAGAGAAAAGGGAGCGCGCCTCGCCGAACTTGTACTTTCTGCTATATAAGATTGGCCAATTTCCGACCTCCTCCTATATATATATATATATATACATACCTACCCACGACGTGAGTCCGGGAAGGAAATTTGTCGTATCGATCGAGAGGGGGAAGAACCTCCCCGCAGCCGAGGCAAGAAGAAATGAAAGAAACGCGCGCTGCTGCACTCGCGGCTGAAGCGAGCGAGAAAATAAGGAGGAGAGCCCGCGCGGCAACGAAAGTAGGATAAGAAGATGACGAGGGCTCGCGTAAGTGTAAGACGAGCGGCGGCGGTGGTGGCAGTGCACCGGAGGGGAAGAATCTCGAGAGTTAACAATCAGCGCTGGGTCGCGCATCCTACTTCGCTGCGAGCTTCGCCGCAGAATGGAACGAAAATATAGGATGGATCTATTCTGCATGTAGAGGTTTGTAAATAAAAAAAAAAGAGTTGGAAAAGCTGTGGATTGTGTTGATGATAAATCTGAAAAATATGTATTGAAGTCGCTGAATGGGTGCTATCGGTATTCGATGCGTCGATTGGCGCGCAGGATAAATAAACATGCGAAATTCTAAAAGTAGTTTCAATGGTCTGGTTTTTCAATTTTTTAATAGTGAACTTCCAAGTGAGAAATGGAATCATTAAAAAATATGTATTATTTGAAAAATGCATTGAATATCAGAAGTCAGGAGTTGACGTGCCAATTTTATTCATTTTCAGATGAGTTGTACAGAGTGCTATTGACAAATGTTAAACTTCATAATTCTGATTAAATTTTAGAATTTATTACATTATTATTATTATTATTGTATATTACTTAATTATTTTGTGCATCGTAATATCGAAGAAAGGATAAACTAACCGATACTTGAAACATGAGCTGGTATTTACGCGAAGAGAACAAGGGGATGGAATTCTGGTTATCATAGTGAGAATTTCCCGCCTTATGATCAAATTTATAACAAAGGATCGTTTACGATATTAGTGCAGTGTTACAGCTTATGCGCCGATATAACGGCTTATTATATATTAGTAAATAAAAAACATCGATCTTTAGCGTGATCTTAATTTACTGTAATGTTAATTCTATATACATCATCATTCTTGTTCCCAAGAGCATACACTTCTGCTATATTGACGAAAAGCATTCATCTACAATTCTAATAAGAAATGAATTTTGCATGTTGTAAACATTATTAATTATTTAATCGGTTGATTTACTGCTCGTTAAGTAATTATTTGAGTATTCAGTTTGCTCATTTGCATGATTAGTGCACGGCTTCAAATTGATGAATTATTCTCACGGTTAATGGTAAACGGAGGAAGTACAATAATAACATTTAAAATACTTATACAAAAAAAGACAAATATTCTTCAAAATAAAATGATAAAATATTCTCATTGTCAGATTGGTTTTTCATTTGCTCTTTCTTTAAAACTCCTTTGGTACTTAAATCTTCTGTTACATGTGAATGAACAGTGTATTTTATAACTGAACTTTTAAATGTTGTAAGTAATTGAAAATTTAACAATTTTTAACAAAATATATTTGTAAAAATTAAATGTCCCTTTCTTCTATTAATTAGCTGAGTGTTGCACGATTTTTAATTTTAAAAAATTACGCTAAATACAATAGTTATATTATCTACATGACGAATTCTATAAAAAATATGTCGATAATGAGCTCCAAATGTGAATGTGGCAAAAAGAAGGGTTGGGGCAGAAAAACTTGTGCTACTCTTTTACATCATTCTACCGTATAACACACCTCAAGTATAATTTTCTATTTTTATGCTACAACCTAGCAGTTCGTAAAATTACAAATAACAACTTCCTTTAATATACTAGCACAGGATGAATGCAATCATAGTACACGACGGAAAAAAATCCCAACGACACACCCCGAAGTCCTCATCTCCTCATCGTCCCTCACTCACCCTTCCTCGGTCCCTCCATGTACAATCCCTCGCCACCGCAACATCCTTCTCCTCCCTTATTATCCTCCTCTCTACTCCTCACCCACATATATACGCATTATACCAACAACTCGCTCGTCCCGCGCAAGCTCGCTCGGCAGCAACGACAATCTGACCCAGATCAGCGGCCTGCAGTGTGTGTGTGTGCAGCTTCGCACTTCTAACTGGAGCGAGTCGCGCGGCAGCTGCAGCAGTCCGCGGTTTTACTTCTCGGGAGAAGATGAGTCCGCCTCGCGGATCTCGGACGCGGCGCTATTCTGTCTTTTTTTTTCCTCCTTTTTCTCCTCGGCGTATATATATACCCGCGATCGCGGAGATGCCGGTTTCGCTGCTGTGTGACACTTTGTCGCGAGCCGGGAATCTGGGTCGCGCGCACGGAGGAAAGTTGACGTATAGAGTTTGTATAGGAGAGGCAGTTTTGTTATTGACTTCTGTCTCACGGCGCGCGGCCTTTTGTTTCGTCGCTGATGCGCTGCGCGATCAAGCGGATGATACCTACTTTTATTTCATCGCTACGAGCGCAATGTAGTTTCAGTAGCGCGCGCTGCGGCGGCGAGAGCTTGGGTATTACGAAGCGTTAAAAGTTGAGTAATTAGGAATTATTAGTTTAAATTAGAAATCACTTTTTTTTAAAGAGTTGGGTTACTGATGTTTAATGATAATATTGTTATACGTTTGTTATTTCTTTAGAGGCCACTGAAATGCGGAATAATGTTTATTACGTTTATTTATAATTTTCATAAATGAACAGAATGGTGATGTTCATACGCAGAATAACATTTAGCAACACGTTTCCTCATCTCCTTTCACATGTTATACTTTTGTAAAAGTAAACAAGTTTTGAATAGTTGCTGTAGTGTAATGCAAACATGCAATGTTTAATAAAGCAAATATTTATTTAATTAAATATAACTTGAAAATGTCAAGTGAATACATTAATTTCCGCACAATATAATAAACAAATATACTTCCTTTATATAAAACAGAAAATTTCAAAATATGTACATGCATAATATTTCATAATAATATATGCACTTTTATTTCATATGCAACTTGCAGGTGAGGAATATTATTTAATAATTCTTATGGATGAATAGGGTAATGTTACATAGCTAAGGTTAATTTTACGTTATTATTATTAAAAATCTACTAAAATAAAATATAAAAAAATACTAAACATGACTATTTAAGTATACAAAAAGTTTTGGAAAGGTTTATTAAAATTTAAAAATACCCGCCTTATCGGACTAAATAGTGTGGTATTTTAGGCTTAATAATTATTTCTAGGCGTATTCTTCCATTACTATTGAAAAAAACATTATAATAAAAAATGTATAAGTTACTCATTGTTTTAAATTAACTACTTATATAAATAAAGTTTGTAGGAATTACGTACAAAAGCTGAGAACAAGGTTATTGTAGTTTGATATTTACCTAATCGAAATAGAATATTTTTAGGTTATTTTCAAAAGTTTTAAATGAAAAATATAGAGTAAATTATAAATTTAAAATTTGTACGTTGAATTTCCTCAATTTGACAACTGTTACCTACTGTAAATGCTAAAAAATTTGTTTGCGTTATATTAGCTGTGTCTCTAAATTCTGAAAAGAAATATTTTCACTCGAAAGGCCTCGAGTGGCTCACTTATGACTCGTTTTGAGTGAGATTTGCATATATGCTTCAAATTGGTCTTTTTTATAGTAAATAGACGTATTAATACTGAAAAATCAAAATATTATTCGACTACAAAAGTTATGCAAGACATAATTTATATTACTAAATTTTAATTCTAAATATTTCTATCCCAGCTAAGTTTTATAGTGACAATTTAAATTGTATGAAATACAGTAAATACTGCATAGAATCGAAAAGAATCAGTTTTGATTTATTATCTTCCGGTTCGCCGCATTAGTCGATTCTATTTAAACACTTGCAATAAATTTAATATTGACTCGGAGGCTCGTAAAACAACAGATTCAGCACAAATTAAGTCTTAATAACACTTTACTCACAAATCTCGTCCCTTTATGTCAGCGCGCGGAGAATCCTCTCCGTTTATAGCCACGATCACCCGAAAGACCAGCGATATTACAAGATTTTTTCCGCACCCTCCCCCTTCCCCCGAAATCCATAAAACTCCCCGCGGCGTTGCGCGATAAAAAAAGGGATCGCCGCGTCGAGATTTCATGCGCCGGCAGTTTTCGCGCGACCTCCACCGTGTTTTTCTCCCGCCCTGCGCCATACAAGCAACGAAATATTTGTCCAGTCCAACGCAGTTTGACCCCGAACCCTTCATAAAATCGCGGCACTCGCTCGGGCGTATTGCGCGCGCGTACGTACACGTCGCAGCTAATAAAGTTAGTTTTACGTCACCGTGAACAAAGTTAATTTTCACGCTGCGCGCTCGTCAACCACCCCGGGATAAATTGCCTTTGCTCCAGGAGAGACTCGCTCGCACACACGTACACTTTGTGCCTCAATATTCGCGCACCGCTGTATGATTGCCCCGAAAGTCTTGGGGGACGCGATCGTTGTGTGTGCATAAGGTACGAAGTGTAAGGGTTGTGTGCGCGCGTGTGTGCACTTGTTTCAGGAGAGAAGAGTTATACCCAAGTCGGGGGCTTTTTTGCCGAGCGATTTTGCCGGGGGAAATATTTTCATTCGCGTGCACAGGCAGGGTGGGGGGGGGGGGGCATTTGCCCAGCGTGGCTCTGCTCTGCACGATGAACTTAATTAATTTCGCAAAGAGTGATTAACTTCACAGCCGAGCTTAAGGCTAATTATCGCAAGCAAATGTTTGCGCAAAGTATGGCTTTTCTAGCGCAAAAAGTCAATGTTTTCGTGATAGAAGCGCGTGTGAAATTATATATAGCGCAAATATTGAATTTTAACGTATATATTAAGGATTATTGAATGAACCTATTGAATTCACTTTGCGAATCAATAAGCTTTGACAAATATATATCGAATGCATTATTGCGTTAATAAACGAAAGTATGAACTTCCAGAGAGTTATTGAAGATTATTTTCATGGTCCCAAGTGATTGGATTTATGGAAAGTAAAAGATCATCAAATGCATGCTGCAAATGATTAAATCCAATATTAATCCAATTCCTAATAAATAATATATATAATAGAAAAATAAAGCAAAAATAAAATTCTCAATGTTTTTCTTTGAATATATGAAAACATATATTATGTTTTTTGTAATATATAGATTTGTTATATTTAATTTCAGGTAGCAAAAGACAACATATATAAATTAATTTAAATATATGAAAGTGCCATAGTTATATAAAGATACAAAATTCAAATGTATGATTATCAAATAATTCATTTCTAATATTAATACATCTTCATGAAAAAAGCATTTCCCAATTTTCGCTCAGTTTCCCAAAACAAGCATCACGCGTGACCTTTGTTATACTCCGAGGCCTCATCTTACAACAAGACACTGATTAACTTATATCGACTGGTATTACTAATTTTTTCATCGGCAAGCGAAATCATTTCTCCTCACCTCCACCACCAACAACAAAAACAACAACGACAGCAAAAACCAATGCCAAGCAAAAATAACAAAAATCACAATCTCACGTCGCGTCGCGCAGCCCATAAAAATTTGATTGGTTCACCCCGCGCTCTCTGCACGCGCGTATAATAAAGCCATGCAGTGCCTCTGCACACACACACACATTTCCCAAGTGTCATTCTTATACACGAAAAATCTTATGCATAAAGCCGACGCTCGAGAGTTTTACGAGGCGATTCGCCGCCCCGACGAAGAATGGAGCTGGCACGCGCGCGCCGGTCCCGATTTAACACCTTCCTCTCCTACCTGCACCTCCCGATCGTCGTGGCTCGTTTGAGCACTAATTGGACCCGCGCGAGTCTCGGGCGCTGCCATTACGCCGAGACGCGCCGCGCTCGCGTGTCCCCTTCCTCCCCTCCTCCCCTCCTCCGCTGGAGCCACGATAGGAGACTGGATGTCGTAGTCGCAGCCGCAGCTGCCACCTTAAGGACGACGACGACGACGGGGACGATGACGAGGAGGTGATCGTTATTTCCAGTTTGGGATATTGATTTTGAGGAGAAGGAGAAGGCTTTCGAGCGAGTGATTGCGTGCTTGTTGAAACACTCTTTTCATTGCTCGCGAATTTTATGAAAAGGTCGAAGTAGCACGAGTGTTTTGGATAATAATACTGTTATTCTGCGTGTCGATGTCATTTGAGGGATGTACGTGCCCATTGTTATTCACGATTCATAAAAATGACAGATAATTACATATGAAATACTCTTTGCGTAAGAGAAATTAATTAGTCTATTTGTAAATTTGTTCTGTAAGACTCATTATGATATAATAATAGAAGTTTAGTTTTCTTGTTGAAATATTTAAATATTTATTTGTAAAAAATATATACACTTTTTTAATTCTTATTTATTTCGAATAAAGATATAGGATACTACAGTTTAAAATAAATAATTTATAACAATAATTTGTAAACATCAATTTTGTTATTAGTCTATAATAAGTAGTCGAACAAAATTTCAATTATGAAGATTTGTTAATTTCTCATGCGCAATAAGAATTCTTTTTGTAATTGTCTTCACCTATTTATAACTGAAAACTATGATAAATTCATTAATATCTATTTACTTTCATTAAAATATTGTAAAAGGTTTTGCTTTAATATTTTATTTTAGAAGATACTTATATTGAAATTTTGGATTACCATAATGAGTAAAAATGATTTTAGACTTTTGAACAGAGATTCCCCTGAAAAAGATCACAAAAATTTATATTATTTAGTATTTATTAGCTAGTGACTGATAGATAATACTTCAAATTTTAGTATACATAAATAATTAGAAAGCAAAATAATTGCCAAAGAAATCCTTGCATCAGATAGTGCATTTTAGAAAGGACTTCTACAATGAATCTGATACCTATACTGACTGTAATAAAATGGAATAACAGCATTCTTACAAACAAATAACTATATAAATACTCTACATTTTTTTCCCACTTCAAAATAATAACTCGCCAAATACAACGCTTAACTATCAGTTTTTAATAAAATTACATACACAAGCAGCCAAGGGATAAGTAGTTAAAGTCTACCATGATACACGAAGCGAATGTGCACACGCATTACATACATACACGTGAACGATCCGCGTGGCAATTATCTTTTACCGAGCGCGTCATATTAGTAGCTACTAGGTCAATTTAAGTACTACAGCGATACCTTTATTTTCTCTTACGCATCGCCGCATAAATCGTGTCAAGGCTTCCCCCCTCCGCCCCCCCCCCTTCCTCTTCCCTTCGTGACTCGTATATTTTTGCGATCGAGCGACTCTTTGTCGATCTAATATGAACGCGAGCACGGCGGTCTGGTTTGTTGTTTCGCAGCTCTTTTTTCGATCGTAAAACTTTAATTGCTGCTTCTTTTGATCGTCCACGGACAAAGTCGTCGGTATCTCGCACGGGGATAATAATGATGTAATGGCTGCGTTTAGCATGCAGTGTAATTATACCCCGAAGAAGTTAATTGGTAATTAAAGATTGATTACAAATTTAAGGGAAATTGTCGTACATATTTATAGATATTTTAAGGAAATTTCAGTATTCCTTTAATAATTCCTTTTTTACGAGATAAATTTGTGACTATTTAAGAATACGTGTAAAATTTGTCATGTGCAATTCGTTAGTCAGGAATTTTCATTTAAACTCGTACTAAAGACATCCTTTAAACGTTTGTAAAATGAACACTTGCACTTTGCAATTTTGTGCTTTGATTTCATCAGGATCTTTATTAAATTTCCTGTCACTCATCTAAAACGTAAATGTAAATAAATTTGCATTGAAGAGTTAATTTACTCTGTATAATTATATATCATATTTATATGAAATTCTAGATTAATAAATAAAACTAAAAAAAAGGTATATTCAATATCAGTAGTAATAGATGAGAGAATCCAGACACAATGTGATTAATTTTAATTTGCAATCTTCCAGTCTCGGCTTTAACCACATTATCCGCAACAATTTAAATCAATACAGAATAGAAATTAATTCACACTCTTCGTAAAACAACGTTCAGTCGAAATGAGCTTGCAACTGTCCTCGTGTGATTTTTCCTCGCGCGTGCACGGCAAATTTGTAGACACAATTCGCGGCCGAACGGCAGCAATTCGCCAATAACTTCCTTACACGCCTGAACAGTGGCAGCTCGGCCTACCGCCTCATTGTCGTGCAGCAGCAGCAGCAGCAGCAGCGCAGACACAGTGTATATACACACCACGTATAGAGACAACGGAGTGGCGCGCCAGGCAAGCTCATTGATTGCCTCGCGTACATGGAGCGAAATATCGGTAATGTACGTGCGTGTGTATGTGCGTTTGCGTTTGCGTAGGTGTGCATGTGTGTACGTGTACATATGCTCATGTATGCGTGTGTGTGCATACTCGATATACCTTGTGTATGTGTGCATGTGTGATTCGCATGTGTGTATGCGCGTGTGTGTGTGCGTACTCAATATAATGTGTATTTGCGTGTGTGTGTGTGTGGATATGTGTATGTGTACACATGTGCATGTGTGTGTTTGTACGTGAGCAGGCACATGCATCTGTAGCGGAGGGCCGTAAAACGCGGAAGGCCCACCCAAAGCTCGATAGAGCGTAGACTGCGGAATAGGATGCGCTTGGTCGGATGGCACGAATTCGTTTCGAGCTTCACTAGACCTTACTTCCTTTCGCCGATATCCGCACGATTACTACGGCAGCGATCAAGTCGCTCCGTCTCTCTCTCTCTCTCTCTCTCTCTCTCTTTCTCTCTCTTCCTCTCAGAGCTGTAGTTGTACGCACGGATTATATTGTACTTTCATGACTTTGCTTTCTCCGTCTCTGCCTGTTTGTTTCTCTCTGTGTCTCTCATTTGCGCAAGAGACTTCATCCGCCATGAATTGCCTTCGGATTGATTGTTACAAGGCGTTGTCTGTGTTCGAGTGTTTGCATCGGGAGTGAGCGCGGCGCGATGAATATTATCGATGTTTCTGCGGGGAATATTCGGGATAATTTTGCGCGCGCGCGCAATTTCAATTGCTGTGACTGACGCGTCGGCCGGAGAATGCATCACTTCAACGTCGGATAAATTTTGACGGTTACGCTCAGCCATACGATAATTTTGAATTTAGCCCAGTGATGTATTAATGATTGTTTAGATTGATTGCCAGCTGCAGGAAGAATCCGCTGGGATTATGATATTTGATAGATGATTTGAAACGTGAAATTGTAATGGTAAAGCATGGAAATATTATTGATATTTGTTACAAATAAATATCATATTTATTAATTATATTTATTTATTTTTAACGGAAGATTATTGTAAACTGTTACATTGAAATTCTGTTTGCTGACAACATATTTACACTATCTGACACATGCTACTTGAATTATTCATTTTAATAATTGTTAGATTGATTACTTGCTGCAGGAAAACTAAGCAGGGATTATACGTAGAATTGTTATGTAGAACATGAGAATACTGTTAAAATTTATTTCGAATAATTCGAATTACGAATTATTCTATTTATTGATTATATTTATTGTTTCTTTAATAAAATGTTATTTATTGAAAGATGTAACATTAAAACTCTGTTTCCCGATAATATACATTTCTGTTTGACATATGTAAGTGATTAAATTATTATTTTTCATCTACACAATCTGTTTAAATGCAACATTTTAATCGCGTATCAAGCAATTTATTCATTTTAATATGTGATCATGAAAACTTTTGAAAATTCAATCACGGCAAAGTGATGATAATCGAATAATTTAATTATACATGATTCGGTATAAAATATAAATTCAATGAAAAGTCTTGCTATTTGATTTAACGAAGTTACGGCAATAAAACGCTTTCAATTTTAACATTCCAGAATATTTTTATAATAATTTTTTCATCATATCTCACAACTATAAATACCGACATTATTCTTGCAACAGCTGTTTTGATATCATAGTCCGAAGGACAAAAGGCCCATCCACCACTCGACTCACTCGATTTCGCGCTGTGTACCCCAGAACCTCTCAAGCCGTAAAATCCCCGCTCGCTAATTAATCCGAAATCCTACAATCGAGCATCGTCGCGTCGATCGAAACGACCTCTCACGATTCCTCCGAGTTACGCGCGGCCAAACCGCAGCGGCGCGCTCGCCGCACCGCGACATTAATACTGTTCCCGTGGCCACCGCGCAATTCTGCAGATATAGGTATTACAGGCTGGAAGACGAGGCGCACGGCTATATAGTGAATATCCGCGGAGGAAGACGGGAGGAGGGCACAATGCGACTCGCTCGCTCGCTCACGGGTATTACCAAGACTGCGCGCGGCCGCGGCTTAATGCCCGTTTCGACTCGCGTCATTAGCCATCATCCAGATGGCCTTTGGGCCGATCAGCGGCATTGTGTGCACACACTGCGTTTGTGTGTTTGGGCACGCATGTGTGTGTGTGTGTTTGTATGTGTGCGGGGTTCATGCACTGTAAAGAAGCCCAAGTAACCTAATCACGTTGCGATGTACAATCACGCAAATCGCGTAAAAATATACATTAGTAATGTGGCATTACTGGATGTATGAAAAGTTCACACTGAGAAAGGGGAATTGTTATAAGAACAAATTGAATTTGGTTATGAAAAATCTAATTATTTATTAACTGTTAACAAATCTTATTTGAAATGCCGATATCTTAAACAATTGATCTTCAAGTTGCACATTAGCCGCATAAAGGTCAGCTTCAAAACGGGCAGTAAAAATAATATTATAAATGAACTTAAAAAAATAAACTTTGATGCTGCATTAAACATAGATATAATTAAAACACAAAGATGAACTTATTTTCTGATACGTGCTGTGAATAAATCATTTCCATTCTAAGTATTGAACGGAAATTTATTGTTGCACAAATATCATAAACAAAGAATGATTTATTAACTAGTAACAAACCATTTTCTTGAATTAATAAAATGCAAGCAACTAAATAATTTAGTAATTATAATGCACACTTTTATTTCGCCGTATCCCAGTGAATTAGTAGTTAATACATTTTATTAACAATAACAATTCCTTTCTATCAGTGCAGTGATAAAATTTTCAATGCTAGATTAGTGTACATTTTTCATCACCCATCACTTTATATTTTATATAAAATATACCTTTACCACAAATGAAACTTGATGTAAAGAAAAACTGAATTCTGACGCTGAATATCGGGAATATTAAATTACAAACAAGCATTAAAAATTACATTACTGAGTAGCGTAAAAACTACCTTTCCAGCAGTGGTCGCTTTATTTCCACGACTCAGCAGTTGGATTTTACATCTGCTCTTTTACAGTGTGCGTTCGTGCGTGAGTGAGAACAAAGCTGCAGAGTCGACGACAACGCAATACGAACAGACGAAGAGAGAATTTGAAAGAAAGAGAGCGTGATTTTGATTATTTATCCGCGTACTACAGGCGCGACAGTGGCGCGACGTCCACTGTATATCAATATGCTCCCCCGGGCCTTATATATCTTGACTGCGGCGCGGTGGATGCGGTGTGCGATAGCTGTGTGCACTTTTTATTCTCTCTAACAGATCGTGTTTTTTAATAGAGGTCTATATATTTAGTTATCAATATTTTAAGAGTTCGCCTGAACGTAACTTTTGAAAATTAGCAGTTGCGTTTGTATATTTATGAAGAATAATATAATCGGCGTGATAAATTACTTTCATTTTCATTAGTGTTTCTATATTGCATTTACTTACTAGAAGCCTTACTATAGGTGCGGTGGACATATTATTTTTCAATACGTCTAGCTTTTTAACATCTTATATCTTGAAAAGAATATATAATTATAAATATATGTGAAATACTCGATCGTCATAATGAATCTATAATAGATTATTGGATTTGAAGATCTATTTTATGTATTTTAAGACCGGTGCTTTATCCTAAAATTTGCGTATTAACAATAGTATCTATAATCTGTCAAAATTTCAATTTCTTCAACAGTCTTGCGTCTTATGTAGAAACAAGCTTTAAAAAATTTAATGTTTATTTTAGTATTTCACCTAGTAGTTATAAAAAATTGTATTTGAGATAGAAATGCACGTTAGTTACAACGTGATGATGCGCCACATCAATTTGAATTATGCCAAAGTATATAATATTTGACATTACGCGTGCATCGTCGAAATATTATAATGTCTCTTAATTTATCAGAGTCAAAATTGGTGTGATCTACGGAAAATGGTTGTTGTTAAATTTTTATGGTTTTCTTCCAGTGAACTGAGTATAAAGTTCCTTCCAGTTAAAGTTTTTAATGTCACAGTAAAATGCTTCTGGAAAAGAGTTTCCGAACTTAAAAGTTAAATAACAGCTTATTGAAATAAATTCGATCCATTGGAGTAAATTGAAAATGATTCGATTAGAGTAGGCCATAACATGGTACGTATAATAGCTTTATGAGTACATACTTAGTTACCAATCAGGACTCATTATACTCATGTTAAAGAGCTCCGCCGTGCTTGTTATTAAACAGCATTGACGGTGTTTTTCATAACTTCTTTTAGCTTACGTGTTTCAAGTTCATGTTTTATGTTCTAAACAATGACGTATATTTCATCCTTGGTTAATCTATTTCAATGGCATTCTATAACCGGTTTATTTTTTATTTGATCAATATTTCACAAACTGCACAAGTTGATAGTTAATTTGAATCTTCGCTTTTAATTTTTAGCCAATATTTCTACCACTTAAAAAAACTGAATATCGATTTCACGAGACGACGAAGCGTAGCGCTACTAAAATATAAAAAGTCACTCTAACCCTCCGAAATCTCCCATTCCGCGGCCCTGAGATACGATCTCGAAGGCTTCGCCGTTGATAGAGTAATCAATATTCCCACTAAGTAATCGAGCGAGTGCAGACCTGTGTTTGAGGACACCCACGTCGTCGTCGTCTTTGAGAAGCCCTAACATTTTTTTTATCGCGAGCGCGAGCGCGAACAGGCTCGATCACGACCGTCTGCGCCACTTGCATATATAAAGAAAGGGCGGCCGCATGCTTCCACACGATGCATATGCGCACGTGCATTAGCTATATAACAGACACGCACATGCACATGCGCAGGGTCGAAAAGCTCCGCGCGGTATAATGACAATGCGACGTGTTTTGTAAATGATCGCGGACTTGTGTGTATAATGCTGCAGCGGAGTGAGAGAGAGATAGAACGATCGATGCGCGTCTGATACGAAACTCGACACCGGATAAAAAGGAGGAGAGCTGCGGGAGTCTAAACACGCGACGACGGCGGCCGAGGAGCGCCGATCGACGACGACGAGAGGTCGCGAAATTAATTGTCTTAGGAGGAGGAGGAGAATATGGCGAGAAGCAGCGAGATAAGGCGCGCAGGAGAATGCAGGCGCACGCGCGCGCGCGCGCGCACGCCAGATGATGCGAGATGAATGAGCGAGATTGATGAGCGACGATGCAAGCCTGCGGGATGTTTACACTGTAGGGCGGATGTACGTGGGAAAATCTTGGGCATGATACAGTTGCGTAGCTTTTTTCATTGTTGCATTTTATATTTGGATTTGATTGAGAATTTGTGCGTCGGGCTGAAACAATAAATTGGAATTAAAGGATCGTTTCGTATTAAAGTCAATTTTTATTTGATAATTAGTGTTGTTTGAATCCATATTGTTTATGTATAGAATACGTTTCTAAAGTTACAGATTGATATTCGATGTCTTGACGGGGTTTGATTTGAATTTACAGCGGCGAGAATATATATTTTACGAGGAAAATATATATTTAATATATACATATTTTATATATTTTGTGTGAAAATAGAACAAAGCGGGAAAGCTTACAATTTATATGTTTCATTGGAAATTATAAGTTAATTTTGTTTACTCGAAATTTTCATTTTTTTTCTCTTTGAATGTAGAAAAATAGATAGGTTGCTTTAGAATTCTTTAAATAAAAATAAACAATACCTTAAAAATCTATCGCCTCTCAAAATTTGTACTAGTTTTTCTTAAAACTATCTATACATGCTGCTTAGATGATTTTAACAAACGTTTCCTGCCGTTTTGCAACAGTTTTTGTGGATTCAAAGATCAAGAACACGAGTTGCTAAAAAAAGCAATTTTTATACAATCCTTTCCTTCAAGCGAACAAAAACTGCAAGAAACATTGAAATTCGTGGACATCCGTAGGAACCTAATAATAAAAATCTACGAAAGTACCGAGACGTCACATTAAAACCATGTTCACGAGAGATAACGTTCTCACACATTACATATCGTGCAAGTTCTCGCGCGCACAAAGAATTTCGCGTCTCGTCACGCTGCACGATATGACAACACCGAGTGTCGATTGTCCACTCTTCTCATATCTTATCTAAAAAGCATATATACGCTCTCGCACGCACTTCTCTGCCTGAAAACAATCGTCTCTCTCTCTCTCTCTCTTTCTTCTCGACCGGAAGATGAGTCCACTCTCGTCGCCGGACATATCCGCGCCTCCAATAATATCTCCACTAATCATCTCTCCATCAAGACACTACTTCCAGCTCTCGCGTATTACCGTATCGGTCCGCATGCACTCGCGCGCATAATACCGCAAGAGAACAACAACAACAACAACTACAACACCTGCGGCAAGTTGTGTGCCTACATCTCTCTCTCTCTCTCTCTCTCTCTCTCTCTCTCTCTCTCTCTCTCTCTCTATCCGCTTTATCGTCGCAGCCGTGGCGCGCCATCGATCAGCCTATTTACGAGTGGCGGGCGGCTCTGCACTCTCAGCGCAGCGGCATCAAATGTTTGCGCGAGTAGGAGGCTCGCCTATTAATCTTCCAGGTGCTGCTGTCGCTGCTGCCATGGAAGGGGTGGAATTAAATGCGCGAGAGGCCTGCGCGCGCCTTGCCATCGACGCGGAGTCCGGTGAAAAACGAGGCACGGCCCCGTGCGCTGTATGCACTTGCCCCGTGCAAGGTGTATTAATATAGCGGATACTTACGCGAGTGTGGTTCCAATCGGTGCCATCGATCGCTTTGGCGTATTAGAGATAAACGGGGCTCTGTTATCGCTCGGTGTGGCGGAGAGTTTTACGAGTTCGGAGAGAGAATTAGCGGAAGTTAACTTTTGTTGAACATCCTACGTGATTTGTTTCGTTTTTCAAATTTTACCGAGGGCTTAGTATTACTTTGTTTTCGTTTATAAAAGATTATAATTTTTTTAAGTTCGATATTTCAATTATTTGTTTTATATTTTTCAGTGTCTGGTAATATTGATAAATATATTTCTTTTGTATCTGCAAAATGAAATGTTTTTATGATCAATAAACAATTTTTGCAGAAAAATAACATTGTATAAAATTGTTATTTATTAAACTTTATTTAAAAATTGAATTTTTTACATTCTTACGCATAGAGGGGTTTTATGAACAATTTATGTTCCCAGAAATTTACAAAATGAATATTACTTTATACTACATTTAAAAAAAAACATATATCTATATTTTTTAACTTTACGATTTATACATGAAAAGAATTCAATAAACTTAAAAACAGTATTTCGCTTCATGTATAAAACATGAGTTTATTTATAAAAAAGTCTGTAAATTTATGTTATTACCATAAAAATATATACTAAATGAAGATGAAAGCTCATGTTAACAAAATATTACAATAAAAGACGATAGTAGTGATACAATTTTATAAATATGATTATTTATTTTATAAAAAAGATTATTTTATTAAAAGTATTCAAATTTTTATTATAATTATTTTATGATTTCCTGCGCAATTCGTGATTTTTCTAGCTGTGTACTAAATCAACTCATTGGACACAAAAGCTGTGTACTTTGTCAAATACTTGGTCCTTACAGTCTCGTCAACTTTCGCGCAACTTACCTTACAAAAACCGAATTCGCAAGTGCCTAGAAATCCAGAAAACCTCATCGCGGCTCACATACGCCACCGAAAGCACGTGAATTAAATCCCACATCAAAAGCTGCGAAGCCGCGCACATCCGTATCGATGCGATTCTACGAAAAAAAAAAGAGAAACCGTCATCTTGCGACCGAAACGACAAAACGACAAAGAACAAAAAAGAACCAACGCCGAAAAATAGTCAGAAAAACAAGAGCCTCGCGTACGCGGCAGCGAGATCCTCGTTGCGCGCCGAACCTTGGAATCGACTCCGAGGAATGACAATGATTCGTCGGAAAGGACTGTACCGCAAACGGCGGCGCTTTCCTTTGCCACGGCGCGATTGTCTCGTAATATGCATGCTCGTCACATCGGCGCACGGCTCGCCGGCCGAATTCAGTGCCTCGGACGAATAATTTTGCGTCTGCGCCTCCTCTCATTCTCTCTCTCTCTCTCTCTACTGTCCTTCTGTGCGCGACTGTTTTTGTCGGGCGGCCGAGGCGCGATATGGAGCGAACCGAGTGCGTCGCCCGAACGTTTATTGTAGATTAGCGCGCGATTATGTTGCGGGTGGAGGGAGGGGGAGAGTTTTGCGCGTGCATTCGTAAGCGCAGGAAGACGGTACGTGCCGGAATAATCGAGACTTAATTGGAATCGCGCGGGCCCGGCGCCTATATGCTCCTCGTGGTGTTAATGGAAAATGAAATGGAATGTGTGCTGTGAATACTTTTCTTTGGACTGCAGACACTGTGCAGTGGGTTGTGGAGGGAGAGGAGGTCGTTTCGAGAATTCTAAGCAGTGTTTTCGAATGTGGGTGTAATTGCGTTTGTTAATTGGGTTGTAAAATTTTTCGTGCACCCTTTCGTTAATTAAAAATGATAGAAGTATGCGAGGGAAATCGTATTGTGTTTAAACTTTGATATTTAGTAGAATTTTATGTGCTACTATATATTTATTATGCTTAATCGTCTGTTACTACTGATTTACACGGATATTGACCAGTTTATACAATCAATTTTTTAAAGTGGTTTACACGATGAAAATTGAGATTTATTTTTATTTTGACCAATTTTGGAAATCTAAACTTAATATTAACATGTGAGAATAGTATAAAAATATGTTTTTCTAGTTACCTACAAAATATCTTGTTATCTTGGGAACTCGATTAATTTGTTGATACGTATTTGATGAATATCTTATTTGGTAGATAATAATCCTTATGAATCGCTCTTTAATATTCTACGTTAAATAACGTACTGCTTAACATTTATAATTTATTATAAGATGATGAAATCTCTGTTAACTGTTGTTATACATACAAGATACCCAATGTATAATATCTAAAGAGCGTGAGTTAAGTTGGTATCACTGAAAATTGTAGAAAAGCTTTTGAAGTACTTAAAAGTAACTCACTTCTAAGCTCTTAGATTGCCGTATATTCATGGGTACGATTTCTCATTGATATTTTTCAACGTCAAAGAGCTAAATGGGTTCTCTTCAACTCAATCTGCCTCTTTTCGATAAATTTTCAATAATTGTTCGACGAAATCAATTTTAATCAATACCTTATGTTATTTTCTAAAATATCAACCGAGAAAACTTACTATGAAAGTATTATTTATAGTCGAATGAGACAATGATTCATTGTATAGACGATAAGTGCAAAAAGTTCATAGTGTACCATTTTGTATTCATGTTAATTGTTCTAATTCATGAAGTCTTTTACAGCTTATATGAATTACATAATGTTCTATAGGTAATTAGCTATCTATATTTACTTTATTTGTAAGGATTTTATATTAAATACCGAATTGAGGACCTTTCGAATTTTACTATATCCAACCTGTAGTTTTCTCCCTTAAAATTTGCGTTATCTTTTAATTTTTAATATGCCACTTGTGCTGTAATATATATTGTGCTGTACTGACATATATGCTGCAATTTCAGCGTAATACCGCATCGACGTATACGATTACTCAAAACAATTTAAGCTAACTTATCTTTAACTTCAACTACTTACAGAAATCAAAAGTATTCTTTTTCTCTAATTCCTTTTGATTTCATCACTTTATTTCTAATGAAACAATGTTGCTTAATAACCTTGCTTTGATTCTTATCCACGAAAATTCGATTGTTTCTTGAACTTTTGAAAGATTATGTTCTTTGACTAATGCAGTTGGAACACAACTATCTTAACTGTATTTTAACAAGTGTATCCTACAACTTACAAGTAATACAAGTCAGAGTATTTTCTTTTATTTGAAAGTCACATTAATTATAAGCCATTATACAAATATTCTAAAATGCCATTGTAACTATGTTGAGCTGCCTTATTCAGCTCCAACAATACAACATGTGCTGGTCCACAGAAGTACACATTACACACACACAAACACAAATAAAGATGTATATAATAGAAATTCGTTCCATATTTAGATATCCCTCTCTATGTGTACATCTTATATAATACCGTATCGCTTGCAGCCGACTTCGGGGCTGATCTATGTTAAATTTATGCCGGCTGCAACACAGCGCACGCTTAAAAGTGCCACTGCAGAAACGGGTATATGGTAGAGAGAGAGAGAGAGAGAGAGAGGCAAGGGACAGCAGCAGCGACGTAACGCGCCGGCTGCCTGCGAGATAAGGGACGAAGCAGCGGCAGCGCTGAGCTTTTGTCGAGAAAGCGTAATTGTGAATGAAACGAAAGAGATAGCGTCTCGCTTTTGATGCGCTTCTCTCTCTCACTCTCTCTCTCTTTCTCTCTCACTCTCTCTCTCTTTCTCTCTCACTCTCTCTCTCTTTCTCTTTTTAAGTAGTAAGTGAATAAAATGTCACTGCATAGTTAGGAGGCTGTAATTTCACATTTCGGATGAGAATTCTCTGCGCTTCGGGGCGCGCGATAAGAGAAGTTCTAAACTGCTATTTGAAATGTGCGATATAATCTAATTGTGACGATTTCTGTTTGTTCGAAAGAAATAGGACGGAGTTATGAAACTAGATATTTTGAGTAAAATAAAAGATAGGATTTAAAAAACAAGAATAACTTTTATTCGTGAAGAGTAATATTTTGAATGTATAATACAATAGGTCGGAAGTTTCTAATAATCTTGTTATTTCCGTTTAACGTCAGATATTACCACGTAGTTTGTCGGGAATTTTATTTAACGGAAAGTCACGAATGTAATCTTATTTACCATTTTGATCCAACATTAGCCTGGATAATATGAAATAAGGAAATGACTTGTTATCTAATGGTTTTTATGTCTGTCAATATTTATTAAACTGTAAAGGGAATTTAACTAAAATTGTAATTACACGACTTGCTGCATTAGAATATTTTTAAACAAATATAAATTATTTACTCTAATGTTATTAATTATAATTAATATTTATTAAAACTATTATTTATATTAAAAAAGATTCAACAACTTAATTCAATAATACTTGTTTTTTAATTTTAACTAACTATTCAAATAGCATCATGTGAACACATTTTTGCGCGCATGCGGGTCATGCAAATCAACGAATACCTCATTAATTAAATTGCACCAATCTGATAAACCAAATTCAATCCCGCGACCTACAAAGACAATTGAGTGACATCCAGCGTCCTTAACCAATTCATTAGAGAAGGTAATTAATTGTGCCTGATGCATTATACATAGTTATACGTAAAAGGATTCTTATTAAAAGATTTCAAGCTTTTTTGACAATAAAATAAACAGAGATTTATATACACTTATGTTTACAATGAGTGATAATAAGTCATCCTGAAATTCAATAATCAGATAAATATTTTAGTGTAATAATTATAATTAATTATTTAAATGTCTTCATTATATTAGAGTATATTTTTAGATATTTAATTCAATTCAAATACATGCGATATAAAAAAAAAGCAACTGCTCGACGTTTACAGATAACGAAACCATTTTCAGTCTAGTCACGAAGAAGTTTTCATTTACGATCGCAACGTTTTGAAATATTTGTCTGAAGAACACATAAAGCTTTCCAAGATATCTCACTTCTTACAATTTAAAAACATTCCTGACGTTCTCATAACAATCAAATTATTCATCCATTAAAAATTTGAATAAAAAAGAAACGAACCAACCACTTCTGAACTTTCCAGAAACTTTTCTCAGAGCAGCCGCACACGATCTTACGCCCTAATGTCACGAATCAAGTCAAAGCCAGCCAGGCTATGCGCAAAAGTGAAAAACGCCGAGCGCGCGCGGAATAACCATTATTACTAATACCTTTTTTCCTGCTGCGCGCTTGTGCGCGCGTAATGACACACACTCCGGCCCGCGTTGCGCGCACGTGATAGTCGTCGTCGTGGTCGTCGTCGTCGTCGTCGTCGTCGTCATCAGGCGCAACAACCGCGAACAAAGGAGCCTACGCCTAAAAGTCCGCAAGAAAGTATACACCTACCTATATACACGTATATACAACACACGGCGAGCGCAAACGCAGCTGCGACGGCTTTTCGCTTTCTCAAAGCGTCATCCTACTACACTTCTTCGCTGTAATACGCGAAAAGACCTCAGCGCTGCAGCAGCGCACCTTGAACTCGAAAAACGTACGGGTATACCTGCACAAGTATACATATATATACACATATATCGGTCCGGCTTTACGCAACGCTTTCCCATATAATACGTGTGTGTATAGATATAATACGTATGGATTTAGCTGCAGCGGCGGCGAGAGAGAGAGAGAGAGAGAGAGAGAGACACGCCGCTGTGATAAGCCTTTCTAAAAAGGCATGTAACTAGGAATGGGTTATATATGCGCGCGCGCGCGAGCGCGGGGCAAGACACATTATAAGAGAGCTGCTGGCCGGCGGATCGCGGGAGCTGCCGCGCGCTGCACTGTAGCGCTCTCGTACGTGGGAAGAATCGCTGCGCGCTCGAGCATAACATCGCGCTCGCTCGCTGTTTCTTTTTTTTTTTTTCTTTTTTATTATTTGCTTCGTTCGCTCGCTTTATGCGACTGCGAGAGCGCGCGCGCGCATTTCTTTTCTCTTTAGGAGGTATATACAGGAGTGGACCACCTTGCTTTGGTCTGTTTTTGAAAATGGATTTTGCATCTGGGCTTTTTGCGCGGGATATATTATACGCGTGTGCGGTTGTACGGATGAATGCTTGTGTAGGGACACGCGCGCGCGCGCGCGCGCACTTTACGCGGGATTTATGCGCGCACAGCGGCCTCACGGGTGGGAATCGATGCAGCTGCGGGTCTAATCTGCGCGCGGTGCGTAATTTATTTTAGATTAGCTGCTTAATTTTAATAGGCGCGCGATGGGAGTGACTTACGAATGGTGCTGTTTAACGGTGATTTACGTACTTTTAGAAATTTGTGGTAGTCGATTTGGAGGACTATTTGTAAATATGTAGTGTCTGGGTAGTTTGGGCGTAACTACTTAAAACGTATACTTTTTATGGTGGATTGAAAAATTAATCATTTAATACTCTGATGTGGATGATTTTCATAAAACTGCCATATTTTGGACAGTACCACGTGGCAACGCACTTCTTTATTTATAGACGATTGTATCCATTAAACGGTGCATATTATAGGTTTGACACACTCGTACATCGTATTCATGTACAATAAGTCAAATTTATGGACAGATATACATGGATATCTGATGCCATGGTATTGACCGTTATTTTATGGATCACATTTCAAGTGATGCGTTGAGAGATTAAATCAAATATTTACTAACTTTGATTAGGTACAAAATGTTGACATTTATATATATTTTTAGAATATCATATTTATCGTATTCAATCGTGAAATTGAAGAATTATAAGAAGGTACATCACAGATGACAGTTTTTTGAAAATCACCCTTATAATACGGATTGAGATATATAAATCTAAATTTTATTTTTATGTTGTAAAATCGGTTTTTAATGGCATGTCTGGAATACACAATATTCTTACTCGTTATCTTAAATTATTTAAATAAACTGTAGGCGTAAAATTAAATAATATAACTGGAAGCAATCTATTTTATTGATTTCATTGTTATTTACATCATTTTAAGATTTTTCCACTCAAAATTTAATAAAATAAACAAAAACAGAAAGTAACGACTAGAACAAATCCGTTCCACAGGGCCTTAAATGATTAAATGCAATTTGTCGACTTTCACAATATCATACAAATTATGAATCTAATTAGAATGCAGTGAAATACCCAACACCCCAAATAGGCATACACTCCTTACCCAGTACACCAAAAAAAATTCAACAGTAAACGCTCCTTATCCCGATAAGCCCGCACTCTCCCGCCACAGCATATTTCAATAAAACGGTTAACTTTACGTAAGAGAAAACGCGCGCCATCAGATAAATCCCCATCGTAAACCACAAGTCGCAGCAAAAAAAAGAAGGAACAGCGCTCGCAAAATTAATTCAACAACATCCACAAAACAATGCTAAATTTCATTCCTAAAATGGCATCTCGCCTCCCAGGCGCGTGTGCGCGTTGACTCACTCGCCTTGCTCTGCTCCCCCGCGAACTACGTACTACAGTACTCCAAAGTCCATCGAGGGAATCTCCAGGCGTGCGACCACGCGCTTGATAGCGAGCGACTCTTCTCATTCCGGGCACAGAGAGAAAGAGCGACCGCGCGCAAAAAATTTGAATAGCCCTGACTGAGCCCGCCACGCGAAAAGAATATACAAGCACGGGGTGGGGTGGGGGAGAGCCTAATGCCCGCGACGCATTAATATTCATCGGGCGCTTATAATGCTTATAAAATGAGGAAAAAATGGAGGAGAGCGCGATGTATAACTCTCTTGAATTCCACCCGCGCGCGGCAGAATACACACGAGCCAGTGGGCCGCCGAGCGACCGCGACCAACCGAGTATTAGGTGTACCGAAAGAGTCCGCGACCTGTTGAGTCCGCGGCAGCAGCGGTTCGTTTCGCGAGCTCGACTCTACTGTGTGTGTTTTGCTCTCTCTCTCTCTCTCTCTCTCTCTCTCTCTCTCTCTCTCTCTCTCTTTTTTTTTCGCTGCTCCTCTATATGTACTCTCGTCTATATGCGCGTGTCCTTCTCGTCGGTGACTCTGCGCGAGCGTGAAAAGAGCAGCGCGAGCGCGCACGCGCCTATGCTGGATTACCGCGAATTCAGCGGTTTGCGCATCGATCTCTGTACGAGCGATTTTATCGTCAAAGTGCATGAAGGGCGCGAGATTCCTATACACGATGGGATAGGGTTGGAGTGGGTGGGCGTGGGAATGGATTGGATTGTGGCAGGGTGGATTAGGAAGTTAGCGCTAAGGCTGTGGTAATATTATAGACAATTGAATTTGCGAATGCGCAGTTGGTGACGTTAAATTTTGTATACGATTAGGCAGCACTTTTATGTACTTTTCATTTCTAAGTTTATTAAATGCAAAATAAAATAACATGTTTTTAATTGGGCTCGATTTATACATAAAGGGGTGTTTAGTCTGTTTAAGATCAGATATTGGATATAATAACACTCTCCACACAAAAGAAGTTGACCGATCTATTTGAAACTTTACTCAAAAACTCTTAAATTTTTTTAACAATTGTATTAATTTTCGAAAATGACTTAGTATAAATTGATATTTATAAAAAAGTTAAATTAATAATTAAAAATACTGCATAATAAATACTTGCCATCGTTGCACTACCGCGCCCCTTGATTTTTCGAACAATGCTCTGATATTTATCTACTTCTATTAAAGTATAATTTTAATATGTAAAACATATTATACTAAAATTTGAAATTACTCCAATGAGTAAATTGTTTTTGGAATTTTGGGCAGGGACCTCCCGTAATTAGCCAATTCTCCATAATCAAAATTCAAACTGCAGTTGGCAGTTTCAATTAATAGATCATTTAAATATACTTTGGCCGTTGACATAATAACATAAAATGAAAACCTTAGTATTATATTATTTCCAAGGTATTTTATAAGCAACACTTAAATAAAAATCTGCACACATCTCTATACTCTCAAAATTTTAGTTTAGTTCGAATAGTTGTATCCCAATTAATTATCTTACTTTGACAAAATTTTAGATACATACCAAACATAAACTATATAGTCAATAAATTTAAAACCCTAGATCACAAAACATTCATTGGCCATGATTGACATAAACATATACAAAATAAAAGCAATCATGATATTTCCAAGGTAATTTACAATCGATAAAAATGTCAAAAAATGTCGAAACTCCCAATCCACAGATAAAACTCCATCCAGTCCATCAATAATATCGACATCCTAAGCATCAAAAATTTTTCACCACCGCCAACCGCACACACCGCCCCACACCCAACGTTCCCTTGTCATCGGAAAATATATAGAAGCCTTCGGAAAAACCCATCGGTAAAAATATGACCGTTCGTATCCTCAAATACTACCCTATAGAAATCCCCTCCCACAGCCAACGCTCTCTTACATATAGCCGTGTACCTACACGTATATCGAGCGGAATTCTCGCGGGCTCGTAGTTTCACACGCGTACCTATAATGTACTTTCACGCCTGCGCCTGGGAGCCGCTGCCGCCTTTTATTTCCGCCGTTCGTTCGCGTCCGATCTATCGGCGTTTCGGCATCAATTACTACGGCCGCGCTAATGGCCGGCAGTCAGTCACACCTCTTGCGGGATATATATCGCGGCGGGCCTGCACTGCAGGCGCGTGTCAACTCTCTCAGCATTGTGATGCCGTAGCGTTTGCAGTGCGCGCAAGAGAGAGAGAGAGAGAGAGAGAGAGAGAGAGAGAGAGAGATGGAGAGGGAGAGAGTGATTTAGAGCGCCCGATGAAAAGTGTGGCGTGCTTCGGTGCGAGGAATAAAAAATGAGCACCGAGGTTAGAATTCGCTTTATGTTTGCATAGTCGTTGAGTTTTGTGGATTGAGGAATTGCGGCGGTGGAGAGGTGGGAGGATTTCGATGGATTCGCGAATGCTTGTGGGTTGGCTTGTGATTCGGCGATGATGTGCTGATTATTCAACGGATTTTTTTGATTGTTTTTGCATTAATTAAGAAGATATTAGGAGTTTTTTTAAAAATATTCATTAATTTTGCAATATAAACTAAAAAATTTTTCAATAGAAAATTATTGTCGATAATGACAGGAGTGAAACATACTGAAGTCATGTATAAGAAACCATCATGCAGACTTCCATAAGTTCCTTTGGTCTGTTTATTTAAAACAAATGATTTAAAATGATTCTTAATAAGTACACTATAGAAGTTAAAAATATCTGGCAAAATGTATTTGAATTTTTTTGAATTGCTGCAACTTCATTGGATCGAATGCTCGTTTCGCAAACCTCATTGGAAGATTTTAAAAAATTCAAACCAATTCGACCAGATATTTTTAATTTTTGAGTTTACCTATAGGTTTCGCTATCATAATACTTACCGACAGTCTTTTTAAATATTTATTCATTCTATTTTTACAGCTCTTTAAAGATACAAGGAATTAGAAAATGAGTTTTTGAAATGCCATCTTCTTAAAGATTTCTAATATCTACTATCTGTTCTACATATCTGCCACAACAAAATTTATTCAACAAAAAGATTCAGAAATTAAAAATTCAAAAATTTAATTTATTTATTTAAAATTTATTTGTTGGTTTTAGAAAACCGTCACAGGTCAAGTCATAATGGATTGGTGTCCATTAACTACATAGTAGTATCTTTTCCTTCTCATACTTGAGTTGAAAGTGCTACACTACAGGAAATTTAAATCATTATCATTAAAAAATATATATAATCACCTTAAAACGTTATTAAACGTGTAAAAGAAAGTATAATTTCAATAAATTTTTTTTCGAATGAAAATTCAACGAAAACCGCCTGTTGCACTAGACTATCCCTTTAAATCAATCAAGTAAATACAAATCTGCGAAAATAATTCTCGACCTTGAATATCTCTAAACGCAAGCACGTCTCGTAAAAGGTAATTAACGCTAGATTTCGCCTAAGAAAATAAAGGTTAACATCAATTAAGTAAAATCCAAAATAATTACAAAGAATACAAAATAATCCAGCAAACTCGCTTTAGAGTACTACTCGACTCGACAAAAGACCTTCTTAAAAGCGAATCTACAATTCGAACGATTAAGGAAAGCAAAAAGTGCACGACAATGCAGAGAAAAAAAAATCCCAACGATGTCTTTCCTGCTATGCACATCCATACCGACCGAAAGGCAAAGAAGCAGGCACGTCTCCTGGCCATCATCATAACTCCGGCGGCAGCTCTGCGCGACGGACGCGCTGGCGCTCGTCGATTCTCAAAGCGCGCTTGTATATATGTATATATGTATATGGGTATATGTGCGCGAGGAGGAGCAGCAGCGGCAGTAGCGTATAGACATCGAGACAAAAGTCATTTCCTCGGCGCAGCCCAAAATTACATATAATTGGAGTAGCGCACGAGAGACTTTGTCTCTCTATCTCTATCTCTCGTTCTCCCTTCTCCGGGCGTGTGCGCGCTCATGCGTGCAAACTCGAGCTCTCCGTGCGGGTATATATATATATATATATATATATATATATATATATATATATATATATTACGGCGCGGCGGGCGGTGATTCTCTCGTGTATATACGCATAAGCGCTGGCTGGTACTTTTACTACTGTCCAAAAAGATCGCTTGAGAACGCGACCCACGTATAGCGCGTATTTCGGTATATTTGTGTATTTAGTCGTGTATTTCGCGGCCCGCGGGGAGTAGTCGCGCGCGCGCGCGCGTGTGTGTATGTCTGTGTTTGTTTCAGTGAGCCTGTTTGTAAATTATAAGTATTTATGTATGTATGAATGTCTGAACTTTGACTAAATCTGTTGGTGTACATTTTGCGAAAGTATGCGTTTTATGTTTAAGTATATTTATGTGTGAATGTCTAAGATTGTAATTAAAAGGATTAATTGCTTGAAATTCAAGTATATTTTGCTTCTACTACGGCTGCTATTGGAAATCTTTTTATATTTATCAGTTTGATATTAATCGAGCGGGAAATTTTTTAGATTAATTACAGTCGCAGACATGTATACAGAAATATTCATATATGTTAAACACATACGATCTTAGATGTATATCGACATATTTAGTCAAGGTTTTATAACAGTATTTCATTACAAATAAGTAAATATACTATGATAACAATATGTGTACATATTGTTACAAATTAGTTACTTATAACTTATAATTTATATTATTTTGAATTTTTTATCTTTTTTAAATTAAGGTGTCATTCATAAAAAAAGTAATACTTTTATTCAGGGAAGGAGGGGGAGGGAGAGGATTAAAAATTCTCAAAAACAGTGCTACGTAATTTGTGAATGGACCCTAATTCAAAATTTTAACAAAATTATAGCAATAAATTATTAATATAAATAATTATAAAATTATTATTATAAACAATTATAATATTGTTATTTTAAACATGAGTACACAACTGTATTAATTCTCGCATAATGAGTGTTTAAACAAAGTTTCAAAGTGATTGATAAATTTCTCTTGTCCAATATCTGCGCTTTGTTGAAACCATTTACCAAATAGCATGAGTATAGTCTTCGAAATAGTCTTAATACAAGCACATTTAACAATATAAATTTATTTAATCTAATAAAGTTATAAAAAAATAGGTTTTGTTTGTTATTCATAAAATTATCAAAAATACGTCGAGATCTCCCTCGAGCATTTAGGTGTCTATGCATAAGCATACATGTCTACATGGGCAAAATACATTGGCTTCCATCTTCGTCTCCGCGACACGGTGCAGACTCCGCTCGGATCGCTCCTCGCGTCGGTCAAACCGTATATACACGCCAAAGCGTCAGCGACGGCGACGCGTCAGCTCTTAGCACACACGTCTTCGTGTACATATACCGCACGTATACGCTCGAATTGATCATCGCCGGCGGCGTTAGCAGCGATCCGCCCGCGAAGTCGATATATATAATATATTATCGGGGCAAGATTGCGCCGGCGCCACCGTATATATACCGTACATACCTCGCAAAGTGACGCGCCGTACTGATTCGATTTTACAGTTTGTCGTTAAAGCTGTCGATTTTCGTTATGGCGCGGGCGAGCGCGCCCCGAGTCGATAGTGATTACGTTATTTAGTGTGTGTGTGTGTATATATGTGTGTGTGAAAGGCTGATGCTTGCGCAGTTTCGAGACATTTTTATGGGATGTTCGCCTCGTATCGAAGAAGGTGTCTTATGGTTAATTTTATGCTCGCCCGTTAATTAGCGCTGTTTTACGGGCACCAGCCGAAGTTTTCCCATAGTGAATAATGTACTTGTCGCAGTAAATTTTTTAAGGATTGTTTGGGGTATAATGATACGAGCTTTGGTGATTAATCGTAAAAGAATTATTTACTCTTTGTCGATAGAACGTAAACCAGAGAAATAAATTGAATATTTTGTTACCTTTTGAAGCAGGATGGAATCCCACAATTCTACCCTTCTTTTTTTATCATTTTTATCATTTTTAATTATTTAAGCTATGTTTTTATCTCTTTATGAAAGCTTTTAGTAGTTAAAAGATTTACTAGATTTTAGAAAATATGAAGAATAAAATTTTGTTATTTCTAAAAATACTAAAAATAAAAATACTAGAAACAATACATATTAAATAAAATGTATGTTTCTAACAGTTAATCAGAAAAGTGTATTGATTATATAAAAAAATTTCAAAATTTTAGTGCGATTGAAAATTTGTTTACTTTTTGTGTTTATTTAATATTATTGCGTGATTTTTATTATTTCAATTGATCCATAACAATAATTCTTTTCATTAAAAGTTCCAGTACTTAAAAGATCTACTAGATGTTAATAAACATATAGAAAATGTGATAATCAAATTACGTTACTTCTAAAAAAATGCTATAAATAAACAAATTATAAAATATTACATATTTACAAAAAAATATGTATGTTTCAAAAAGTTAATCCGAAAATTGTATTTATTTTATCGAAAACGAACAAAATCTGATAATAGTATGATTGGAAATTAGTTTACTTCTCGTGTTTATTTAATATGATTGAGTGATTTTTATTATTTCAACTGATGCGCAACAATAATTCTGAATTATTCTATAATAAAGCTTATGTATATTTTAAACTAAAATTAATCCAACCATAGAATGACATTTAAACAAAAAAGAACATTATATTTAAAACAGTAATGCTGCACACTCGAAATCCAAATTCGAAATAACACGAGTCGAGAAAACTTTTGCCTTTATTTATTACGTAATTGGCTCTGAAAACACAGGCCCGCGCGCGCGCTCTTCTCTCGCATTCAACACTTCGCGCGCGTATAAATAAATTCGGCCGGTAAGTATACTCATCACGCCAAGAATAAAACTACAACTTCCCCGAAGCACGAGCTCCCCCTCTCTCTTTCTCTTTCGGCATGTCAGGCAAGGCATAAGGCGAGGCGAGCGAGAGACGTAAACGAGATCATCAGCGCGCGATAATCAGTTATCGATTAGGCGCAAAGAGAAAAATAAACGCCGATCGTCCCTTGGCGCCGCAGTCATCGCCTCGCAAGCGTGCGCGCGCGCGCGTCTGCTGAAAATCAGTAGGTATATATATATATAAGTAGAGTAGATGGTAACGAAAGCGGGTGAGAGCGAAACGCACGCGCACACACACACATACACGTTCATCGCTCCGCAGTCATTAAGCACTCGAAGCGCGTCTCGAAAATATAATTTCAGGCCTGTGCAGCTTGCGGCGGCGCCGAGTGGCCGTTTTCATCGCTACCGGGAAAAAATACGCGCCCGATCGTAAAAGAGCGGCGCAATTTTTCCGCAAATCGCGACGCCGGATCGATGACCTTCTTTCTCGCCGCGGGCCTACGTCGATGATCCGCTCGCGGCGTTGCAACCGATCGATTCCTCGAAAGACCAGACGTTTATCGCCCGAGTTGCCTTCCTTCGCTCAATCTCTCTCTCTCTCTCTCTCTCTTTCTGCTGCTGTGTTGTCGTGGGTGCGAGAAATTCCCCCAAGCGCCCGATCGCGCACGCGATGAATGCACCAAACGCGCGGCTGACGCGAGTTTGTATGTGCACGGAGCGTTGCCGCGGCTGTTATACGTATTGCCGCGGAATCAAAAGCTCAATGGTCAATCGAAATTTTGCCCTCGCGTGCAGCACTGGCGCGCTTACCTATGTGATTTTCGTGAATCGTATAATAGTGCATAGGTCTTTCGCGGAGAACCGTAGTTTCTGCATGATGCCTTGTGCTGGAGATTTCTTGGAATTTTGAATGTATACGGAAAGAGAAATGAAGGTATGTGTTCTATGTTTCGATACATAAATGACCGCGTATGTAAGATTGGCGATAAAATTTAGTAAATTCTAACGCTATCAAAATTAGTGAAATTGGTATGTTGTCGTTAATTTTTGACATTAAAATTTAATAAATTTTGATAAACATTATCCAATAATGCAAAATAAAGTAGCGATTTAACAAAAACAGCACGAGAAATTAATTTAAGACTGTTTGTGTGCTTATTCGGTCGTTAAGATAGGCTTTAATGAATAACGTTTTTCCGTGTATATATAACTCTTTAAAACTAAAATATGATACAGAAACCTAGAAAAAAAAAGTTATTTATAAAGTTTGAACTTAACTGGGTACTCAAAATTTTAATTTAGAAATGAAAAACTATTTTAAATTATAAAAAAATATGAAAAAATTATGTTCTTCAGCGCGTTGTATAGGTCGCCAGTTTTGTCAAAGACCTTTCTAGAAAATTACTTTGGTATTTTTTGATAAAAAATATACACTAGATGAAATAATTCATAATTACTCCAAATCCATAGAATAATGAACGGTTAAATTATTTTTAGTTTTTTACAAAATATTTTTATTAAAAAATATGCATTATAAAGAACTGAAAAGGTGTTCAACTATTACATGGTGTTCGACCATACATCTTTTATGTTCACCACGCTACTTAATGTAAATTATTTTATTTAAATCGTTATAATTTCATTAAATTTCTTAGCTCGACTATTTATGAAGCATAAAAACACATATTTAATTTAAACTATAATAAAATCCGATAAAAAAATCGATTTTTTAAGTAATTTTGAGTACAAACCCTGCACTTGAATCTATTTTATTACTTAGAAAATATAACATTAACCCCACAACCTACATATAATACGTTAACAACATACCATCTTTATTTCATACGATAGCATTGCTTTTAATTTCGCGAAAGATCATCCTTAAAGCTTTCTTTGCGCTCTGCGTAGAGACGAGCGCGCGAGCGCGCGCGAGTCGGCTATATGTATATATAGAGCGGAGAGGCGAAAGCTCTGCCGGCTGGCTGGCTCGAGTTCTCGGTGGGCTTTTCCTCCATCTCGTCGTCGGAGGCGGCTCGGCGCGTGGCGCAACGGGCTTTCTGAAAAAAAGAGCCCCGCCGACGAGCGTATAAACGAGAATGAGGACGCTTTGGGGTATTGGCCTCTGAGAAAACAATCAACTTGCACGATCGGAAAAGTGTGTTTGGGAATTTTGACGCGGGGCTTTGGCATGGCGATGGCTCTTGTTCCGAGAGTTTTTTTTATTTTTTTTTTAGTACGGTTTAAAGTACAATTCCGGTATTTCTGAAGTGATTTTTGATACGGGGTATATCCGCGTTTTATAATATTGTTAATTATTACTTTCATTTATGTCATAATGCCACAGTTTTATTAAATAGGTACTTGACAATAGTTAAGGGATTCTTTTTTGAGCGGATAATATAATTAAACAATTTTCTGTTTCGGTTATTATGTAAAATATCAAATTCAAGAACATATTATAGTGGAGTCACACTGTATCTCCAGGCGATACGTACAAACTTTATTGTAAAAATCAATGAAAAATATGTATTTACATATAACTCTCAGTTAAAATAAAGTCTACTCATTCTCAAATATGTATTGAAACTGAAAAAATATATTTTATTCTTCGTTTATATAGAGTACACAAATTAAGAGATCATTTAAGAAAATGTAAATCGTGGACTCGTCTTTAATTCGAAATAATATAAAAGTTCATAAAAAATGCCATCTATTATATTGATTAAATAATCTTCACATTTTAACATATGTATTTTAATACTTATATTTTATGCATAAAAAGAACAGAGAAACATTTAATTAAATTACGTATATAAAAAGATTCCCCAAAATATCTTTGCTTTTCCAGAATATCATGTTCTGGTCGCATAAAAATGTGTTTCAGGTCAATCGCGTTAAAAGCTCAAAAATTTGTCATTCTTTTTAAACATTGAAAATCCATTTTGATTTGATGGATACTATTGTTATTACTAAAAGGACAAATTCGATTGAAATTGTGCGCAGAGATGTACAATTCTTTTTTTGTTGAAACAGTAAATGGTATTTCTCGAATTCAGTATACTAAATTTTTGCTCCCACATCGTATCAGTTAGACAAGAATTCTACTCTCGAAAAATCAGACAATTTATCCAGTTTATATCCTAGACTGCTCATATTCATTAATCTTCAGACCGGTAAACAAGTTAATGCAGATAAATGACCATTGCCGTATACACACATATCTATTCAACTGGCCATTCCTTGTCGGTTTTGCTGCACTTAAAGATACTTGCACTAGAATCCGATTTAAAACTAAATTCCATTTGCAATTAATCCTCTGCATACACTTTACAGCTAAAAGCGTAAACATCGCGTATAAACAAGAGCAAAAAGTTGGACAAAAAACCAACGTATCTTTTCCTTTAACGTTTCAGAAACTATAAATATAAAAGTGTTGCATCACGGCCGAGACTAAATACAGGAAGTGCATTTCAAGCATTGAACCCTTCAAAAATTCAAAAAGCCTCTCCTCTCTCTCTCCACGTAAAAAGTCACTTCTGACGACAACTACCTTAATCGTTCCCTCGCGTATACACCCTAACGCAGGGATATGGATATCCATTGCGTGCCGAAGTGCGTAACGGAGCAGCAGCAGGCACTTTTCTCCTCCTCTACACACGCACACACGCACGCGCATACACACTCGTCGTCTCACTCTCAGTCTCGGTCGTCGTCGTCGTCTTCTTCTTGGTCGTCTTGGTCGTCGTCTCCTCTTCCTTTGCTGCTCTGCTGCTGCTGCTGCTGCTGTTGAGGCGGTGGCGGCAGCGCACGAGCGAGAAAGAGAGTATATAAGCGCGAGACTCGGCCCTCGGCCGGCGGCGGCGGCGTCGCCGCGTTCAGAAATAGAATTTCGAAATAGACCCAATATTTTCGTCGTCTCGCATTTGCGCCACCTTGCTGCTACTGCTGCTGCTGCTGCTGTTGCTGCTGCTGCTGCTGCTCGCCGGTCGCCGCCGCCGTCGTCGTCGTCGTCGTAGTCGTTCAGAGAGGCGAAAGCAGAGATGCTGTGTAGCTGTGCACTATACGAGAGAGTAAGAGAGAGAGAGAGAGAGAGAGAGAAAGAGAGAGAGAGAAAAGTCTCGGCAGCGAGGAGAGTAGTCTTCCCTTCGGCCTGTGTGAATGTGCCACTGCTACTGCTGTCCGAGGGAATATTAGGTGGATGAGTGTGCGTAAGTGTAAGCGAATGAATGAAGTATGGGTGTGCATGTGTATGTGTGTGCATGTGTGTGTATGTATATGTACGTGTATGATGTACATGCATATGTGTTGTACATGTATGTATATGTCTGTGTATGTGTGTATACGCGTATGCGTATACATATATCTATGTGCGTATGTATATGTATATATGTATGTATATGAGGGTGGGAGACAGGGAAAAGAGAGAAGGTAGAGTATATAGGCGGAGATTCGAGTTTTGAGATAATATGCGCGCACACGCGCGTGTACAGTAGTAGTCTGGGAGGAAATTCCGCGCGCCGTCGTGGTACCGATTTATGCTGCGCGGATGCGTGTCTATCTGTGTGCGCACCGAGCGAAGGAAATTTTTGTGAGGGCCCTTCTTTTTGTCTTCCAAGGGAGGGGGATTGTACGCGACTGCGTTAAGGAGTTTTATTGGCGCGTTGTTTTTCTTTTACTTCTATTATTAGAAGAAATACTTGTGGGGATGGGTATTTTTAGAAGCCCCAGAGGAGTTTTCTGTAGTTTTCGTATAAAAGTTTTCTTTTTCTGTGTGAAGTACTGTAGTCTTACTTGAGATCGACACTTATACTAGTTGTCGTTTATTTTACAGTTAACAGAGAGGTTTGAATTTTTGTATTCACGAATAATCGAATCGAATGTTAATTGTTAATACTTTTATTGAGTATTTAACATTCTACACACGAAGAAAGTTTAAACATTTTTTTATTTGATAATTTCGAAAATATTGAATATTTGTATTTAAAAATCGCTGTTAACTCATTAAGCAATCTGCTTTCTCTAAGAGGTATCGGTCATATCATACAGTATATTATTATATTATTATGCAAATATCAATATCAGTTGATGGATTTGGCAAAATACGTAAGTTATTATAAAGCAAATATGCTTGAAAATGTTATAAGTAACTTGTACTAATAGGTCACATTTAAATTTTGACTGCAAATTAAGTTTTTGTACATAGTTTGATTAGATTATATCAACTGATTTTCAAGCACGGACGAACTATGCACATACACACAAATACACGCATACACTCACATACACTCATAATCTCACACATACACATACATACACATACATATACACACACAAGCATACATACATATACACAAACACACATCTATATAGTATGTTCTTATTTTAACAAAAGCAAAAGAATGTTATCAAAACAATGTTTTCTTTTTGAAAAAGCAAAATAAAATCTTATAATCTCATTGTTAAATTACTTAAAATATGTTTCCCTTGTTATTTTTATATTTTCGTTTACATAAAATGAATTTGTCTGAGCTTTATTAATAATTACGTATGGTACGTTGCGCATTGAATTTTCTAATCAAAAGTATACAACGAATAATACTTTTGCTAAAATATTTATAATTCACAAGCGTATTTTTAAATTAAAGAAATTAAAAATCTTTATGATAATCACTTTAAGTTAATCTAAACCATCAAGAAAAGTAAACGTAAATGTTCTACTACAATTCTATATAGCTAGTATATTTCTTCTTGTTAAAAGAATATGGAGATACTAGATAAAGAATTTTCACACGTTAAAAGAAATCAAACTTCGAAGGAATGTTGCCGTGAATCGAACAAGGATATGTTAATCATGACGCTACATCAACTCGTTAAAAAGTTCACTTTCACTTGAGATCTGCACTACCTTGGATTGTGCACTTGTTCCCAATAATACTCTAAACGGTATTCTAAACGTTGAAATAGAACGAATTACAGTAATTCTTCATATAACGAATTCATAACTCTCGCAAAATTAACTAAAGAAAAAACTAAATATAACGATTATCGCTCTTTCTTACAAGAGACATTTCATAACTCTCTAAATATCAGTAATCTCTCAAGACCGTCCATCATAATTGTCCCCAACACGCCAACGACATAATGCCTAGTCAAGTACTCGCTGTAAAATTCGTACTCTCGACGAACGAGCCGCAGGTACACGCGCGCGGAAGGCGCAGGAACTTCGCTGCTTGACTCTCGCGTCCTGCACACACACACTCGCACACGCACAAGCGAGGGAAAACGTCGTCGATGCAGCGCGTATGTACCACACTCCTCGCCGAGATTTCCCGACAATATTAGCGCACAGACACGAGAAAAACGAGCGTAAACAGCAATCTCCGCGAAAAAGAAAGAGAAGAGCCCGGCGAGAAAGACACGTACGAGATATAATATGAGAAGGAAGAGCGCGCTCGCTCGCGTTCGGTCGGCTATACATACGCACGCGAGGAGGGAGAAGGGCTGGTTGGGACGTTAAACGAGTTTGTTTTCTACAATTTTCCCACAAGCAAACATGGCAATGCGCTGCGCGCGATAGATATGGTGCAGCGGCAGCAGCCGCATGAGCCACCGGTATAGAAAAGAGAGATAGATACGCGGCCTAGCTCTCTCTCTCTCTCTCTCTCTCTCTCTCTCTCTCTCTCTCTCTCTCTCTCTCTCTCTCTCTCTCTCTCTCTCTCTCTCTCTCTCTCTCTCTCTCTCTCTCTCTCTCTCTCTCTCTCTCTCTCTCTCTCTCTCTCTCTCTCTCTCTCTCTCGTGGTACAGCCAAAGGGGAATGGCAGAAGACACCATATAAACACAGCGTGCGCGAACAGTTCCGCGAGTCCTGGAGCGGCGCGCGCGCGCGCAGAATCCCGGTCGTGCAGTTGCCGGGTCCAGGCTGGTTCTGGCCTTATACGATAATACGCAGCGCCGCGCAGCCGCACACTCGTGTGTACAGATACGCGCGTACACGTACTCCATAACCCGGCATCATTTAATACGAAGAAAGTAAAGACGAAGGCAAGTGCGCCTTGGAAAACTTACTTATTGTGCGGTGTACGTGTAAGAGGCCGAGCGCGCGCGCGCATACGCGTTATACCGGGCGAGGGAAGGAATATTTGGCTTTGCTCGAACGGAGAGTATAGGCGGAAGTGTGAGATACGCTGGCGATTGAGCGTGGAATTGTAGGCAGCATTGGGATATCGTGGGAAATAGTTTTTTGATGGAAATTTCGGTAGAGGATAGTGTAACTTGAGACTTGGAAAATTAAATGATAATACTGATGATCGTATTATTGTGTTTGGTGTTCAGAACCGTAGTGAAAATAATTCGTTTTGAAAAGTATATGAATTTTTATAATCATTTTTATTGATTTGACTGTTATCATTAATAATTTCATCTTTTACATCAAAACTCTTTTTGTACTGCAGTTAAATTATTCTAAGTATTATTTAGTGTACCATAAATGATACATGATTATGAGTATTTACAAAATGTTCAATATGGACTTTCTTTACTGTGGCTCACTATCACTCGATCGGCAACTAGAATTATATAAAATGAATGAGCACTTTCAAATACGCAAAAACTGCAGTGGGTGTATAAAAATATACAAATTTCTAATATAAATCTAATATTAAAATATGCTATATCGTATATGAGCGGATCCCTAAATCGTGATACTGCAAATCGAATACTTATTCTGCTTGTAAACGTAGTTCTGAATACATACGTACATAGATTTATTCTTCGACAGTTTTTGTCATCGATAAATTATGACTTTTAATAATTCCGAACTAGTTCAATTATGTGCTTTAAATTTTACCTTATGAAAATAAATTTGTTACAAGCTCACATTTTCGTGAAAATGACATTTTTCGAGTATCATAATTTAGCACTGTTTCCACATATTTATCTTTATTCAAAATTATTTATGATTTCTCAATAATTTTATTTTCTGTAAATTTCATATTTTCAATTACTTACACTATTTTTGATTATAATTAACAAATCAAATAATTTGTTGGAAATATTTTATGTTATAATTACAATTGTACATATGTAATTATGATCAATGATTTATCAAATCTATCGAAAGTCATTACGATGCGAACGCCTGTTAATTTGCAAACTCGCACTCGACGTTATTTCAAGCTCAACCTGCATTTTTAAATTATTCACGAAGTTTGTTATGACGGCGAGCAATCCAGAAATAAACAAAAAAGCGAAAAAAAAAAAACCACCGAAGCAGAGACAAAATTCAGCGCAAAATTGAATACACGGAAAACACGTGAGCCTGTAAAACGCCGCGGCAGAAAATAAAAGAGATCGAGAGCGTCGAGAGAAAAAAAAAAGAGTTCGGAAAGCCCCAGACAATGTACACGCGCGGGCGCGCTCGCGCGCGCGCGGGGGATATATCGACTTTGTTATTCTTGGCTTTTAATATCTCATATTTCGCGCAGACGACGACTGCGTGGCGGGGATTCACCGGCCGCGAAACTTTTTCTCTCCTTCGACTACGAGCGTCTCTCTTCGTTTTTTTTTCCGAGGAATCGCGCAGGAATGAAATTAAAGAGTTTCGCGTAGACGGAGCGGAGAGATAGAGAGAGAGAGAGAGAGAGAGAGGTGTAACATCGGGGCAATAACTCGCGGCGTGTTGTGACTACGCGACTATACGACCAGACCGCTGGTCGCACTCGTGCGTCTCTTTCCTCGCTCGCGCGCGGACAGACTTTTTCCCCCCGGTTCGCCCGCCCAGAAATAAGATCTTCGCTTTAACCTTCGCCGCTAGATCGATGCGTATATATATGCGGACGATCTATGAATACTTAGGGGATTCTTTTTCGCCGAGGCGAAGCTTTGGTCTTTCGCAGTCCGTGTCTAGCGGTTCTTTCGAGACTACGCTGCTTTGGACGATTGAAAAGCTTGCAGGATTGAGGCTGCTAAGTTCATATTTCTGCGTGGTTCTGCTTTTTGTTTTATTGCGATACTCGGGATATAGAGTGAATTGATTGAATGCACTTAAATCAGTGGTTAGCTAGATGATATCGATTATTGTATCAAAAATCAAAACACTAACTAGCACAGGAAAGGTTTTGTTTAAATAAAAATCCGTGAAACACTGGTTAGAAAAGTTTTCGAGATCATTGATTAAGAATCCTCTATTAGAATCTTTAAATTCAAATAAATTCATGAATTTTGATGTGTTACAAATAAATTTTTTTAATTTTGAAATTCTGATAGCATATCCATATTTATTATTTCAAAGGGACTAGTTAAATAATTTAGCTGCAAAATAATTTAATTAGTTCGCCTAGTTTGTCCGCGATATTCAAATCGAAAAAACAAATTCGAAATCAGCAGCCTCATAAATTTCTGGGCAATTGTTACTGTTGACTTACTGTCAATTTTTAAGATGAATACAATCATTTAAACTGCAGAAAGGTATATATCATATTCATATTTTTAATTTTTGTTGCCTTATAGAACTAGGTAAATCGACGAGAAATATTACTCATGAAAATAATTCAAAGCACAGAATTTAAAAGAGCGTATTCTTTCATTCAATTTTAAAATTTAAAGGGAAGTTTCTAAAAGTCGATGCCATGTAAACAAAACCTTAGTCGATCACATTGGTAATTCAATTAGAGATGAATACGGATTACGGTTCGAAAGCAATTGCAAATAGCCGAACTAATCCATAATCCTGCCAAGGTCAATTACGGTCCGCTCAAGTGATCGTTAAAAATGCCGAGACTTAAACTCCCGCCGGTAAAATCGATTTCCTTGCGTTGCTTGATTATTCAAGTACCAATCGTCATTGCACGGCCCTTGAAGACAAAACGACCCCACGTAGCATGCGGTGAAAAAAACTTTTCCAGAGAACTTTTACGATCTTTTCCGCCTTTTTTGCAGTCGCATTAATGTCAGTTTTAATTTCAAAGTTTCGTAAAAAAAATGTACTTTTACTACAGCAGTGTTACTCCGAAGTGAATACTGAATAATTGGTTTTAATTAAAAAATATCATTGAAAAATCCATACTGATAAGTGTAATACTTACAAATTAATTATAAGAGCACTTAATGCTCCATGAAATACATTCATCAATATTTGATCTTAATTGAAACTTCCACAATCTGCGCTCCTTTTCAATTTCGAGCAAACACGTTCCCCCGAATCGAAACTTTATCCCCGCTTTTCAAAAATCAAGACCTGAATAAAATCGCTTCCTCAATTTTTCCCCCCTCAAGCTATGAATTTTTAAAATCCGTTCGCGCACACAGACTCTCGTACCCATCGACCCACCGCACCCTCGTAAGTATGAGTCTAAAACACACACACACACACACACACAAAGCCTTCATAAGGAAAAACCAGCAGCAAACCCAAAGTGCAGCGCGCGAATTTCGCCGCCCGAGAGAGAACTAAGAGTGCACGCGCGCGGCAGCCAAAGAGAAAGGAGCAAGTGTAGGAGAAGGAGGAGGAACACCTCTATCGCATATCCACGGACTTTGTGTCGTTTCCGTTTGAAGAATTTGAATCAGATTTGAGCTTGCGGGGCTTGACGCCATCGCACCATATAGCACTAGATACTTGCAGCAGCACCGGCAGCAGCACTACTACTAGTAGCAGTATAAGTGTGCGAGAGAGAAAGAGAGACATGCGAGATCGTGACCGGCATCTACTTCGCGGGGCTTCGGGGAAGTGACTTTCGCGGAAGAAGCGAGCTGGGCTGCAGTGCGCGGCGCGCGCGCGCGCGCAAGATTCGCTTAACGGATTATCCGCGCGTCCTAGCGGCGCGCGAGGAGTTAGACGAAGACGTACAGCGGAGCGGGTAGAGAGTGCAGACGAGTAACGTACACACGCCGAGGGAGAATGTGTGTCTTTAAGGGGAAGGAGGTGGGTTTGCGATGACGAGGACGAGCTCGGTGAGTCCCCGCGCGAAGACTTACCCATACTGCGCTCGTTGCTTGTCTTTTGCATATAGAGGAGAGGGGGGCGAGGGATGAAATTCATTTTACAAAAGCAATATTGTACCGCGTATGATGCGCGAACTTGTATATATACGAGGCTGGTATCCTCTTTTCTTCCGTCGAAATTTCATCGATGAAATGTTTGTTATGCGATATGGCGTTTAGAGCCCGCTGGGGAAAGTAGGTATTATCTGCGGCTTCGATTTTATTTAAAACGTTGGTAGAAAGTAGTTATTTTTCGAGTTCTTATCTTATTTGTAAAAGGAAAACTGTTAAATAGATGTTCTTTTAAATAATTTGCTGTAAGTAGAACCAGACAGGTTCTGTAAGACGGAATAATTTTCATTCTTTAAACAAACTTTTAACAAATAGACGTTTTCTCTCTTATACTTTAAATATTACTTTAGTCTGCTCAAGAAATGTATAGAATCTTGTAATTATATTATAATTAATTTTAAATTGTAGATTGACATTCAACGTAACATTCACTAAGAAACGTTTTTGCGTAAAGAAACGTTCATAAAACCATTTTAATTAACTTTAAGCTCACAAAGGAAGCAAGCTTCATCGTTGAATGCTCACCCACTAACAAAAAAAAAGAACAATGACTCACCCTTACAAACAAGAAAAATCCTCCAGGAATTCCTATATAATAACTCGTTAATTCAAACTCAAACTCCCTCGTTACTCCTTCGCATTTAAAAGGATCTCGGGCCGAGAGCCTCGCAACCTTCAAAATAAATAGGGGATTCATTAAAGACCCAGAAATCTTCCTTCACAATTGCACTCTTTCCGCGCCGCTTTCCGTATTTATACAAACCCCCGGCGTCGTTCGCGAACCGATAAACTCCGCGTCCGTCCGCCGTCGCGCAGCTCGCCGAGATTCCAATACTAATAGAAAGTGCCGGGAAGGAAACGAGCCGGCGGCATATTCCTCTTTTAATTATGCATTCTTCAATTATGCAGGCTCGGTGCCTCTCTGTGCTTTCACCCTCCTTGTATTCCCACCCCCTCATCTTCTTCGTTTCGAAGTTTCTTTGGTCGGCGGCGTTTCTCGCTCACTGGAAAAATAACGCCTGATAGATAGATCCGAACGAGAGTCCCGCGACGCTGTCTGAAATTATAGGGGTGATTCTGTGAGAACGCGCTAATTTTATGTGAATTCCGTGATAATTTTCAGATTTTGAGTATCTAATCGATTTTATAGGATGTTTTTCTCTGATTGAGAATAATATAAAACATTTACATTACAACATAAATTGTATTTATTAATTAACATTTACATTTACATTTTAGCATGTACTTAATGGACTTTCGAATTGTTTTCCTACAACTTTCGAGATATGTGGATCGCTCTAGATTAAAGTAAATATATTCTGAAAATGTTGTAAACGCTGATCATAATTTTAATATTCATTATACATATGTATATTGAACTATTACGTGGTGCGTTGAAAATTTTGTAACGATGAGCGATTATAATATTTTTAGAATATACTTATTCTACTATGGCTCTAATCAGAACATATGTATACTAAAGGCACATTCATTACTACGTTTAATAAAAATAAGAAATATCTTTTTTTTTTGTCAAAAGTGACATCTGCAATTGCTTGATACCAACAAAATAATGTTATGATACTCTGTAATTAATTTATACTGTAATGTGGTCAGTCTTACAGTAATGTATATATGCACTTTCATGATCTCCTTTCTTATGCTATAATATAACTTTCAATATTTGAGGTTTTTCTTATTTTTTCGTTCTCCAACTTTTCAAGAGTTATAAATTGATAATGCAATCGTTATTTCAGCAATAATGAATTTTATTTCATTATGAACAAGTTGTAACTGGATAGAAAAAATTTTTTACTTTTAATCCATTTACAAAAATATTATAAAATTGTATTATAAACCAATATTAAAAATTCTTTTTTTCTAGGTTTTTGGGTCGCTAAATTTAATTCTAGGTTCGGAATTCATAAATTTAAAATGGTGGATGCAATATTCAATGGATTTTACTATAAATGTTAAATTTTCGATCCATTATATTCAGTCCATTAATTCCAATTCTTAATAGTATATTACGTAATATGGGGGAAGAGGAGACTTTTTTCGCCCGCGTGTTTGGTTTGCAATACGAGTCGAAGGCGAGTAAGCACAAGCCGAAGGTGAGTGCGTATTGCGAGTTGAAGACGAGTATTGCAAACACACAAGGGCGAAAAAGGCCTCTCCCCCATGGTGTACACCGTATTATTTGTCAAACATGTATTGATAACGTATTTTTTTTATGCCTATGAAGCGAAACTAAATTTGTCCGTTCTTCAACACGGTGCAAACACACGCTTGTTAGACTGTAAAATCAGCCTACTAGAGTGTTTAGGCCCACCTGAACATGTGGTATAATCTGGATGGGACTTAATGTTTAAAAGACAAAACCCACTTAGAGCTGATTTTCAAAAATTTACTTCACCGCCGATAGCGGGCGCAAAAGTCTTTTCCGCTTGCCGGTCGAAAAACGGCCACTTTATTCCTGCTATATGGGCATGAAAAAATGCGTTTTCGTTCATGTGTGACGAAAAATCTATCTTCAGATTTCAACTCAGTTAGCTAAAAAGTATAGGAAATCACTGTGCATCACGTGATATAACAACTGCAATCCCTCAATTGCATGACTGAAAGGGTTAAATTACTTAAGAACATCCACGGAGTTTAAAATTCGACAACGAAATTAGGAATACGTCATTCGCAGTATCAGCTTTTTCATTCTCTTTCTGTTGCATAAGAAATTATTTACAATCGAATAAACCTTGCCTGACCATGGAAACCAAGATTATAAAAAAGTGGTCCATCAAAAACTCAAATTTGAATTTTCGCGGAGAATCTCCCGTACAAACTTAACGCTCGCTGGAAAATCAAGAGGCGGCTGCTACAGCGCTCACCACACACACGCACACACACACACACACACATACATACGATACATTGCACTCAAACACCAAGACCGAGCCGCACACGCGGAAGAAGGAGGTGCAGCGCACTCGGGGGGAGGCCGCCCAGCAGTCTACCTGCGATCCGCTTACTACAGCGAGTACTCTCCTCTCTCTCTCTCTCTCTCTCTCTCTCTCTCTCTCTCTCTCTCTTACCGATGCACACGTGGCGCGCGCGCGTGCTTTGCCTCATCCCCCCTCCTTTCATCTTACTATACTGCTTCTTGCTCGAGCGCTGTGTGCGGCTCTCAGCTCCAGCTCCGTGCGTTTATTTCTCGTTCTATTATATGGAGATAAATACGAAAGAGAGAGAGAGAGAGAGAGAGAGAGACAGAGAGAGAGACAGAGAGAGACAGAGAGAAAGAGAGAGAGAGAGAGAGAAATAGAGAGAGAGAGACAGAGAGAAAGAGAGAGAGAGAGAGAGAGAGAGAGAGAGACAGAGAGAGAGAAATAGAGAGAGAGACAGAGAGAAAGAGAGAGAGAGAGAGAAATAGAGAGAGAGAGAGAGAGAGAGAGAGAGAGAAAGAGAGAGAGAGAGAACTTCAGGCCGCGAGGAGGTTTATATATATATATATATATATATATATATAAACCTCCTATATATATAAATATTGTTGAGCGCGATGCGGCACGCTGTACATGATGGATGTTTGTGGCTGTCTATTGCGGGTGTCTATGATTTTGATGGGATTAATTGGCGGGATTGCGGTACTTGTGTGGGATTCAGTTGACAATATGACTCTGGAGTATCAGTGGATTGGATTGGAGCGCCGACGGAGAAAATAAGCTTCCACGAGTGGCTGATGATATGCGGCGGAGATTATATTGGTGAGTCGTCGTGTTGCCAATGTAATTGGCTGCTGATTATGATGTGGATGGAATATAATGCTACATACGTTGCATTGCATTGAATTACATTACGATTCTGTTCTAGTAGGAAATGGATGATTTATGAAACGCTTTTTAGACTAGACTCAAGCCGTTTTCTTTTTTAGCGAACTTCAAAGCAATTACTTTTCTGCCAGCTAGTGTAATATGTTTACTTATTGCAAAGGAATGACTACTTATTTAGACACATTTTAGCAATAAACTACAAAAGTTATAATTTAAACAGCATGTCGTACAAATGGCATTTCTTTCAAATAAAGTGAATTCTGCCTCCGATGGTTGAATAATAATTAATTCTCCAAAGGTACGGCACTCCTTTTATAAATTACGATGCAATATTCGTTAAAAATTTGCAAAATACATCGAGCAATCAAAAGTTCTCATAACCATCAAATAAAGGCGCATCCCTTTTCATTCTTTTGAACGATAGGTATAAAGCAAATTTTGCAGCCAACTCAATAAAAGTATATTACAAGCGAAAAATTTTATTTGATAAAGTAATAAAAGAAAAAATGCGAATACTGTTAAATCAGATTTCTTATTAAAATAATTATTAGATATCATGCCAATAAAATTTGAAAATGTTGTTATGTTATACAAACAAATACATGTTATCAATTATGGTTTATTATTAATAATAATAATAATTAATATAAATAAAAGATTTGTATAAAAATGAAACGTACACTTTTTATAAAGAATGCCAGTTCAGCTTTCAAGTTAACTAATCTTTCATACAAAATACTTGAAAAACTGACAGATATAATGTAATCACTTAAGTCCTCTTTAGTCTCTAAACCTGCAAAATCCTGCAACTTTGATTCAATAAAGCACACCGCGATCGGCAATTACCATAAGTCTCCGCTCCAAAACAATATTACAATTCCAATTTACATAATGCGAATCTTCGAGTCGAGTTAAATCGCGCGTCTCCTATACGAAGAATCGGAAAACGGGATGGTCAATAGCAAAAGAAGTCATCTAAAGTCGAGAAACTGAGCGCAAAAGATAAAAAAAAAGAAGAACGAACCAGCGAGAGGAGGGGACAACTTCGATGAGATGATGTTCCACCATCTGCCGTCTCTCTCCTCCTCCTACCCAGTGCATAATACATACGTGCCCAGCGCTCGAGCAGGTATATATATCTCGCCCGAGATAAGATGCCCTGTCTCCTTACACACATTAATACAGACTCGTTCCAACTTTCAATATCGAATAACGCTCGTACGACGATCGCAAGACTACTTTCAGAATCCATAGCAAACACAGCGTATTTTTCTTAATTTTTTAACACTAATCAAATTTGGTGCAAACAGCCAGGACAAGCATCGGTCGATGAGAAAAGTTATCTTGGAGACTCCAGTGATCAGCCACGGCGAACAGAGACCGAGCGCGCGATCGAGATCGTCGCGGGAGGAGGAGGAGGAGGAGGTGGAGAGGCCGCCGCCTTGGACTTCGGAGTGTCCTGAGTATGGGCACGCGGGGCCGTACGTGCCTCGGCTACGTAACTCGCAAGCGCGCGCGCGCGCGCGCCGATTTCCCCTCTTGCCCCTCTCTCCGTCACCGGTTTACCCGCTGGCTAGCATCGGTGCGCAGTGTGTACACGCGTGCTCGGTCTCACTCGTGCGCGCGCGATTTCTCGGTCTTGACCGTAACGCATCCCCCTAGTCGCTATCTCTCTCTAGCGGCTGGACGTGTCCGCGATAGCCGCGGCAGCTTCTCCGCGTTCGAGGTCGGGCGGACCGCGGGGGTACACACGGAGACACTGGCTACTGGCCATACGCGCGATAAGGACCGTGCTGCGCACTGTGCGATCCGATGCGGAGAGAGCGATTGTGTCCGCGAGCGCGAAGATTATCGCGGTATCTTGGCATTGGGTTTACCGGGGAATTAATAGCGCTGAGAGGAGAGATGGATCCGTGCAGGAGTGAAAGGAACCGATCGGGTGAAGAGAGTTTATCGCGGAGTGATGTTTGTTTGGGAATGCGGGCTTTTCGGATTGAGTGGCATTCTTTTGTTTCGTTACGATGTTAGGAAGTATACTTGGATGAAGTAGCGGACTCGAAGCGTTTAAGGCGGGTCACGTATACTTGCTAATTAATCCGAAAATTTAGATGATTCGCTGAAATACTATGGTGAACAAGGCTTCGCTGTACAACTGAAATCTTTTGTTTCGTGATTAAGGTGATGCTAAAGCCACCTGTCACCAACAAATACGAGGATCCACTTTTCTCATTTCATTTTCAATTTTAAGTAAATATCTCTATGGAAAGTTGTTGTTCCAATCAAAAAGAACAACTTTTCATAGAGATATTTTCTTCAAATTGAGAAATGAATGAAAAAAGTGGTTCCCCGTATTTACTAATAACACGGGGTTTAACATCACCTTAATCTGAATGCTTATGTAGACGATATTATACTCATGATGTTTTATTATAGCTTCCGTCGAAATATTAAACTTCAATGAGTAAACAGTATCGTAACTGATATGGTAGTAGTTAGAATACATGTGTATACGTATATTGGAAAATTAAAATGACATAAAGAGTGACATTCAATGTAAATTTACTTCATGTTGAAAAAAGATTTTTATTAGGAAATTCTTACGATATTGATATAATAATACATTACGATATAGTTTTTCAGTGTTATTAGTAGAAGTAAGCGAGTATTAGAAATATTACGATTTGTACTTGGATGATGCTGCCATGATCGAAACAGTATTTAATAGATCAGTCAATAAAACTGTCCATTTTCGTACAGACTTCGAAATGTATCAGAGGTCGAATGTTATAAATTGGTTACAGATTCTTCTTTGTATGGTGTCTACTTGATATAAAAGATGAAAAGCTAAATATTTTCAATAATGGTGATAGGCTTATAACGATTTTGATTCATATATATCAAATGATAACAGAAAATTAATATCATAATTATAAAAGGGATATAGCATAATTAATTAATTGTTGATAAAGTCATAAAATCAAACAAATATGATAAAGTTTAATTCTCAATTGCGTTATTATTTATAGAAAAGCACATTGGATCTAGATTACAATATGTATCACAGTATTTCGTCAGACAATAATCGCTAAAAAAGACTTCCTAATTACCTTATGAAATACTCGCTTTTATGTTTTAAATTCAATCATGCCTTCAGTAAGCTTTACCGTTATATGGCGTTATTAATAACCTAGATTATCTCCAAATTAAATGCACTCACGTACAGTCAGTAATGAGATTTTAACTATCAATTTTTCCACAATCAAACATTGCCTCAATCCAGTTAATTAATTAATCCCTACAACTCAGTCATCCCAAAAATACTTAATCAACTTTACCAATAACATATAAAGCCAACAGTACATCTTAACCCCTTGCAAAACGAATCATCACGTTTCCTTATAGGATACACAATCGCAATATTCCGCGCGTCATGGCACCTGTCGCTTGCCGTCCTGCAGTTCTATTTTTCTCGCGGGTCGCGTCAATCTATATCGCAACGACGACAACGAAAAATTCTGTCGATCCGAGGTAAAGGAGAACTCGCCGTACCCGCACATGTCGTCCTACATAAACTGCTGCTGCTGCTGCTGCTGCTGACCGTCTATATGTGCTCGTGTCTCGCAGCAACTCGGCCCGAACGTAAACGATAATTGACGTCAATTAATTTCGATAGTAATTCGCCGTCGCGCGCGCGCGCGCAGCCGTGTGTGTGCACGTCTCGTGCAGCCGAAGCAGCAGCAGCAGCAGCAGCAGCGCCGGCGAAACGATGACGTAAGCCAATCAACGCCCCGGAATCCGAAGCGCGGTGTCTGCTACGATCCGCAGAGCGCCGCGGCAAGTCTGAGTGAGTTATACGTATATGTATATATAGGCGTATACGCGAGCGCCGAGAGCTGCGAAGCTTACGCGAGTGTGTGTGTGTGTGTGTGCATGTGAGTGTACGTGTCCTCAAAATCAGCGTTCCTCAACATGGAAATTTAGATTGTATTTGACATTATTATATTGTTAGAGATTAATTGTGAGGGCACAGACTCGTGCTTTACGGGAGTTTTATTTTATACCGATATATTATGGTAAAAATATATGAAAGTAACAGAATGCAAGTTCTATTTATAGATCCAGATGTCGGTCCTGGCAGTATTATTTGAAAAATTCATATTTTTATAATTTTTTAATCAATTTTCGAAACTATCGTACTCGACGATTTTTTAAGGCACTCATTTGTGATTTAAAGGAGTTCTATGAAGTACCAATATCATACTCATAGTATTTCTAATAAAGATCAATTGAAATACATTAAAAAGTACAAAATATTACTCGTGGGGCCATAAAAGAATATTGCTCAATGTTATAGTTTCAAATAGAAAAAAAAAATAAAAAAAAAATACAAACAATTAATATTTTTATTCGTTGTAATTCAGTAAGATTCACTGGTGCAGTGACCCTACTTTCAGAAAACCCTTCTGTAACCATTTTTTTTTTCAATAAACTATAAAGCACATAACTGAATTTGTTCAGTATTTTCAAAGGCCATTGGCAAGGTTTACGAGCAATAACAGCATTCGAACCGCAATGATCGCTATTTGAGGATTTGTGCTCACATACACGTCGTCTGTATCTACCGTATGTGCGTTCGTACGTGAGTGGCTGCACGAAGCGCCCTGGCCGAATTGTTTCCGGAAATCTGAAATATCGGCCGGACCGATCATCGCGCGCTAAATGCAGTGCGGATTCCGCTGATGGCGAGCGCGAACGGATGCGGACCGCGCGATACAGTCGCATTGGAAGCGTGCTATGTCGAAAGAAGTAGAATGGGAAGCGAAGTATATACGCGATGAAAGTGTTTGCGTTCTTTGCACGTATAGATGAATTTCTTGGTATGAAGAGAAATTGTTATCGAGATTTCCTGAATCTTTATCGCGCGGCAAGCTAATTTTTATAGACCGGAATATATAAGAAAAATGTCAGCGGTTTTAAAGTTCTTAAATTGTCCGTAAATATTAGTTTTGTGTAGTAATTTTTATGAAAGTTCATAAATTAAATTTACATTGCTGTTAATATTACTTGAACAGTAATATTTATGAGAAAATTAATTGTCCTACAATTTTCAATTGAATATTATAATTATCTATAATTACGCTGAGAAATCATTATCTTAACTAAATATAAATTTTTTCCGTTTACGGTAAAGTAATACTATATGATGTAATTGCACAGGTAGGGCTATGCTCTAAGACTTGAGGAATTCGCGATGAGACATAGTAATTGTTACCAGAATAAAGAACACGAAATCAATATCGTGCAATGAAGTAGTGTATTTTATGCAAAATCATCTACACTCATAGCGTTTATTAGTATAGCTGCAACGTAATATTTTATAGGTGCAAAGTATAGTGGCCAATTACGATTTTATTATACGTATTTTCTCCGCGTCTATATAATTGCGATAAAGTAGGTATAAGAAAATTGAAAATAAAAACTATTATCTGTGAATTTCTTATTGAACAAATAATAACAATATAATATATGTTCAACAATAACAATATAATATAAGATCAATAATATCTATAAAAATAACTTTATCTTACAAGATATTGTTCAACTTAAGTAAAGAACTATTTTTTACCCTATCAGACCCCACGTCAATTACAAGGAACAAACATTTATAAATTCGTAAGCAACATTATATTAGTAAGCAGTATATCTTTTCTAGTATTCTCTATTCTCTATTTGTTTAATACACAAACATAAATACTGATATTCATCTATAAACAATTGTTTTGTTTTAATTGGCGCTGTACACTGTATGACAAAATTATATGATACTTTTATAGGGGTCTGCAAACAATTTTGGATTCTTAGTTAGTCCATGCAGAAGCAAAATACTAGACAATATTTTGTATCATGATTAGATTTAATTAAAATATGTAAAGCTTAACAAATACATCTATTTGTATACACGCATATATAGTACATTTTTTATATGAATGCATGGCACAGTGGCACACCCTCACACCCACACAGCGAAATTCAAAGAAAATCACAAAGAACCTTTTTGGAACTCCGTAGCGTCAATAGATCATTTCACACCTCCAGCTCCGTCCTCTGCCATCATGGTGCGCGCGCTATCGGCATCGATACCCATACACTCATTGCCCGTGAATAAAGCCTGTATACAGCCCCGCCCTCGGATTCATAAAAGAAAACGCTCTCTCACCTCCGCGCACCCGCAGCTCTCACACCTACACGCACACACGTCCTAGCTATACAGGAGAATCTCTTTGATCGATCGCGAGGCGCCTGCCTGCCGTGTGTAGAGCGTATATATACGTGCGCACCGCAGCAGCGTTTGTTTGCATCATCTGCAACTGTCGCGCGCTGCACTTGAAGAAGCCGTTAATTAACGAGGGGAGGGAGAGAGAGAGAAAGAGAGAGAGAGAGAGAGAGAGAGAGAGAGAGAGAGACAGAAAGAAAGAGAGAGAGAGAGAGAGATTAATGCGCGCAAAGGCTATTGTAAGAGTTCAGCACGGCTGAGAGATATATTTGAATATAAACTTCGCGAGCGCGAGCAGCTTTTTGTTTTTGCGATGTTGCATGCGCCAGCTCGATTCAGTCGACGCTGCAAGCTCGCCAAGTCAAACGGGGGCAAGAGGCTGGAATGCTACGATTTTGTGCTTAACGCAGGCTTGGTATTTTTTCTTAAATTCTTATGTAGGTCAGGTTGTTGAGGGTGGGAATTTAAGGCCCCTGCAAAGTTAATTTTGATCAAAGTGTTCCAGGGGTTGTAGGGAATCGAAAATATTAAATGGCTGTTTACGAAAAAATTAGTTGATCTTGAATGAGTGGATTTTCCAGCAAGTAAATTATTTTTAACTTTCATATTTTACATACAATTTGTGAGATAGAACTTTTCTTAGCGCTTATAAAATGTTGACTAAAAGTGCACGATTTAATTCTAAATTTATCTGGCAGTCAAATGTAGAAATCGATAAAATGAACGTTTCTTTTTTCACTATACAGACAAAAAATAGTGTTATTATTACTGAATATTTTAAAACAAATTCTTATCTTTATCAATTTATTTTAAATTTTACGTGATCTCACGTATCTCTAAAAAGTCACGAATTCCAGTCATATATCTTCATCATAATAAAATTTTTCACATTCGAGAACTTTCTTTAGTACATTTCTCTTACTCACCGTATTTCAAAAACGAATGGAGATTATGTCGTAAAAAATCCAAGAAAGGATAAATCTTTTGTTTAATATCGTGTGTAACAATTTATAGAAATTTTAAGACTTATAATAAACAATATAAATCATGTAAAAAATCTGTAACGTGTTTTTTAAAATAATAAAACAAAGTAGTTTATTTTTAGTGGTTATATTGATGGGGTCGATCTTCATTATTCGGAAACGGTACGCTATTCGCCCAGAGTATGGCCGGTGGCGCCATCCAAAAGTTGGAAACTCGAGAGGTATATTCAACATATCATATATATATATATATATATATATATATATATATATATATATATATATATATATATATATATATATAGTAATACTTCACAGTTCCTCCTCCATTTTTTTATCCTCCTTCGTTTCTTTTATACCCTCCAAGTAGACGCTCATAGCGAATAGTCTTCTTGCTCTCACGATCGCTCCACAGCAGCAGCAGTGCATTTTACACGCGCGGGCGCAGGTTATTTTCCGCGCTCGCCGCGCGCTTGTCTCCTAAGACGGGGGCACACGCAACCTACTTAACCAAAAAGAGCCGAGCGGCGTGCGACGCGTTGTATACGTTGGAAGAAATGTATTTCAAGTGCAACGAAGATATCGAAGTGAAATTATACTTACAGTTCTATCAGTGTCTTTTTCCTCTCGACTGGTGAAGATCTACTTTTAGTTTTTGTCATGTTAGGAGGAGAGTTATGATATATGGACATTAGTTCTAATGGTGACTTTTGTTTGCTTAGAAGGAAATTAAAATTTCATAAATATATTAGTTGTATTTATTAACAAAGAAATTTTTTGAAAAAGCTTTTGAAGAACTAAATTTTGGTCAAATTCAATTATGTAAATTAATTATTAATGAAAATTGAAAAATTTGGATTTTCAGTTTTAAAAAAGGTGTCTAGTATAAACACCTTTACAGTTTTTATATCTGAAAGGTTCAATATATTATGTTTATTAATAAAATTTACTTTAATTTTTTTTTTTAAATCAGAGAATTAATATATTTAGTTGGCTTGTACAATGGCTCACAGAAAATAAACGCTAATACAGGAAATATGAAACTGAAAAGTTTTTAATGAAGGCTTATTGCCTCGCTTATTGATCACTAAATGTAAAATATTGAATTTGGAATATGTATGATGAAACTGCAACATGCGTCTAATCCAGAATATACAGTGCAACCTTGTAGCTTTTTAACAGTAAGATTCTAAAACTCGTATGGAACTCGTACCCATATTGCAAGTGTCCCCAAGTGCGACTTTTTGATCCCTACATATATTATGATGTAAAACATGTACACGAACAATAATGCGCTTCTTAAGCAAACAAAAAGTGCCAAAAATTTGGATAACCTCTGATTAACGGATGAGAAGCAATGAAACAAAGCAAGCTATCAATACAGGACAACGAAGCAGTAGATCCCAAAAAAAGCATTAAGCCCGAAGAAACAAAACGAGGGAAAGAAAGATATTGAAGCATAATGAGAGCCGGAGATCGAGACGGTATCTCTTAGTCTTCGGTTACGCTGGCTCTCGTCCTAGCCACCAGCACCTCCTCCTCCTCCTTCTCTCTCTCTCTCTCTCTCTCTCTCTCTCTCTCTCTCTCTCTCTCTCTCTCTCTCTCTCTCTCTCTCTGTCTTTGGTATATATAATCCCAACAGAAGTAAGGACGGGTTTCCGATTAAGGCCTTATAATTGACGTCTCGCCCTCCCCCTACTTCTCATAGCCGCATCTCTCTCTCTCTCTCTCTCTCTCTCTCGATTTGCCCGCGGCCCCTCCTCGCGTCCGTCGTCTGCAGTGCAGCAGTGCGCTTGCTCGCGGGCTTAGTCAGCGAGCTATACGGTGCAGCGGCGGCGAAGAATGGCCGCTGGTATTTTGCGCGCTGTGCACACTGCGTGTGCACCAGCACCGCGAGAGAGCGCGGATCAACGAACGCGGCGCGCGCGCGGACCGAGAGAGAGAGAGAGAGAGACATGCGCTCTCTCTATATCCGTCTCTCGCGGTTCTCTTTCGCATATAGCGCGAGGGAGGCAGACTCGCTGGAGGAGAGAGAGAGGAGAGGAGCGCTAAAGTTTCCTCGAGAGAGAGAGAGAGAGAGAGAGAGAGAGAGAGAGAGAGAGAGAGAGAGAGAGAGAGAGAGAGAGCGACGGTCTCGTTAGCGCCCGCGAGACGAGATTCGTGCGTGCGCGGGGCGCAGCGAGTCTACGCGAGTGTGCACCGTCGCGAACCCAATTTCTGTGGCGCGTGCGGCACGGGGAGTGGGGGAGTGCGACGAGTCGAACATTTTCCTACCGGGGTAACGTTATAACGGATTCTGTAGGAAAAAAGCGATATTTGCGGTATTGCTAGAGTCAATTCTTTTAATCGTTGTTTTGTAAACACTGCGGTGTTTTTTTAAACTAACATGCGTAATATTGTGAACAAAATTTGGGCAACAAAACATAACAAGGAGAAACGTCGGAAAAATTGGTATATAGTTTTACCTTTGGCTCGATATTCCGCAACGATGTGAGTCGAAACAAAATTGAAAAATAAAAATCGTAATTCCCAGTGAGAAAAATATTGGGTAAATCGGAACCAATAAAACCTATTTGGACCGATTCCTAATATAGTATAATAAATCAATCCTCCTTGGATAATTGAATAATATTGAATAAGTATTCAATATTTGGTTTATTTTATATATTATACGTGTATTATTGAAGAAAAATGGCGTAGTATTTAAATAGTTATCAAGAAGTCTATGTGTATACGTATTTCATTCCTATATAGGTGCTTAGTCCTAACCTGCGTAGTACTGTCAACCTATTTTACTTTTCGTCTCCGAATTGCTACCCTAATATAGTAACCGTTACTAACTTTTTCTCTCCGTACATGTGAATTTCTTTGTATGTAAGTGATTTATTTTCATGTTACTTTAATGGAATTAAATTAAAAACATGTAATATTTAAAAACAATGGCGCGTTATACCATGCTCCGGCTCCGTAAGATGCACGTACAATACCGCGTGCACCGACCAATGAGAGCTTTCCTTTTCTCCTGGATTGTGACGTAGTACGGAGTAGCAGGAGCATTGTATAAAGCACAATATCAATTTTTGACTAACGTAGTATTGTGATCAGGAGAGTAAGATCTACGATCTTTGGATTAAAATAACACATTTCATTACTGTATGGACCAGCTACTGGGAATGAAAATATATATTCTCTATCATGGTTTCATCTAATTTTTCCTAGGCTTTCGGACATTCAGCAACACTCGCCTAATTACTATAGAGTTGAAACGAATATCGTTTTTCCTTTGAAGTCGCCATATTGTATACAGAAAAGATACCGAAATGAGTGAACTTTGGATGTGTATATCTCTAAATCGATATAATACAGCGATCTGATATTTTGCAGGGATAATCTTTGAGATACAAATTCAAAGAAATTTTCACTCTATTGTAAATTATTTTGACTTACTGTTTTAAGATTAAGAGCCATTTAAGTGAAAATGTTTCTCTATTAAAATGTTAAAATGGGTTTACGTACTCTTCACACCCTACATACTGTAAAAAGAACTGTTAGCATACTTTCTTTGTAAACTTTTAAAATTTTAATGATATCTTTAAAATTGACACAGATAGTGCAGTATAAAATTTTTGTGACGTTACGTCGTTACTGACATCTACTTTGATCTTGTAACGAGGTGACATCACTTACGCAACCTTTAACACGCTATAGCTTTTATAAATATATTTCAATATCGAAAATTTGAAAATAAAAATGAATGAACTTTAGTATTTCATTATTTTTACATGTACTTACGGAATAAATATTAGTAGCTAACTATATTTAAATAATGGTATACTCTTAAAATACATGTTAATAAGTAAATAAAATATTTATACGTTTGACCATTTATTAAAAAAAAATGTAACAAACTTTACAATGTTGCAGAGCTTTACAGTGAACTGACCTTTTACAGTTTCTATTCGGTCGGAATTGATTTTTACTAAAGACGGAACGATATTGTAGACTAAAACTGTTAGATTTATATATTTTTAAGGATAGAATTCACTGAAAGTTTGCAAAAAATCTTTAAAAAATATGTTTTTCATTTTTAAATAAATTGAGCTTTCCTTATCAAATTTTTAGACTCGACATTCTGTTTCTGGATATATTATTAATAATTATCATTTGTACTATCTCGAAATTGAATGAAATAATTCCGTAAATGATGTTATTAATAAATACGTGATAAAGAATTTGAGAAAAATATCGGTGCACTCAGCGTTAAATGCGATTTTTCTAAAGTAGTAGAAAAAGTATTAGCTGCAGAAAAGTATACTGTAATGTTCACAATCAATATTTTCATGATGAGAACGAAGAAAATAATAAAAGCCGCAGCAAACACGCGCCCTACAGAAAAATCACAATTCAAAGCGAGAGCTACGCTCCTTTCTACTCCGTCAAAACGGATTTGCCTCCGCGCAAGCACATCCAGCAGAGGCACGAAGCATCAGCAGCAGCAGCAGCAGCAACCTACATATACACACACACACAATACACAGGGCTCCGCAATTCGCAGACGGAATATATCGATAGCACGCGCGATAAAATCAATAACGGCATGTGCATCGGCACGCTGCCGGCGCGCACCTCACCCTCGCGCCTAGAAATGTGGTAATACATCAATTGTCAATAGCAAATTCAGCCTTTCACACGTACACGCACACTCGCGCGCACCACGCAGTCACGGGATTAAACCCTTATGGCTCTTGCGTGCAGCTATATATACGCACGCGTACCCTCGCGCCGCATCGGGGAAAGAGAAACATACGCGAGTTTCCAATTGCTCCTGTACCACCGGATAGAATTTTGCACTCTCCTACACACACACACGTGCACACGCTGCATTGGCTAAGTGCTTCGTAACATTAAGTCCCTCATTACGCGGCACGCGAGCGCGCAAACCTCCGAGGAGACGAGCGAGCGAGTCTACATACGTATACGACAACGCGCCAGCACCTCGTGGGAGCTACGTACGGCGCACACGTGTGTGTGTATAGCGCGGAGCGAGCTCCCGGGAGGATTAGCGTTTCGATTTGTAAGGAAATTGACGTGGAGACGCGCCTGCCGCGCCTGCCGCTCTCGCGGAAAAGCCAAATCATTCCGTGATGGGATATGCGCGCGTTTTAAGCGGGCCTACAGCAGCGAGGCTGCGCCGGATTGCTTGTAATGAGTTTGGCGCGCGGGAGACACACGGGGGGAGGCTGAAAGGAGGTGAAATCAATTGGATATAGAGTTTTGAGGAGCTGTCGCTGCGCTCGATGCGCGAAAGGGAGAGATTGCAATGATGACGGCGCTTGAGATTGTTAGCGAAAGGAGGTTTAAGATGTTTGCGCGAGTTTGGAATATATTGTCGTGGGAAGACGTTGTTCGCGAATGCCGCGTCGAGAGGTGAGGAAGGTTTTATGGATCTTCGCGAGCTAATCGAGAGATACAAATTAGATATTTTATTCGTTTTGTTGCCTCCTATTTCAGGGTTTATGCATATAGGAATTGGTGAAGATAACTGACGGATATTACAAAGTAGTTAGATAGAATTTTAAATATTACATGAATTTTTATTTCACAAAAACTTTTAATTTTTATATACGAAAAACTAGTTCTGCAAAACTTATGCTGCTACTCCACTCATTAAGCGTAAACTACGTAAAGAGGCAGATGTCAAAAGACTGACGCTTATAAGCTTGGAGGAATTCTGTATCTGTTACATATACAAAATTCCTAAAAACTCTGTTGAATCTTTAAAATCTTGTATATGTGACTTTAATATTTAAAACCAGCGTATACAATGCTAATGCTGATATATAAAGTTACTCTAACAAATTGTCTGGTAAACTTGTCTGTTTCTACTGTCAACATTAATTATTGTACACTTTTTGTAATAATTATTTCTATCAAAGTTTATATTATATTTTATTATATACTTAATACTAACTTTCTTCCTAAAACGTGCATTAATAGATTCATTTTAAAAATATTACTCTTAATGTCACTAGCTATACGAACGGAATCAGGTACTATTTTTATATTTTACATATAAATAAGTATGTCATTATATCCGTTACCACCTTACTTTTCTAGTATTTTAAATTTATTTTAATTCAAGAAAAATAAAAATATTACTTTTAATGTCACTAGCTATACGAACGGAATCAGGTACTATTTTTATATTTTACATATAAATAAGTATGTTATTATATCCATTACCACCTTCCTTTTTTAGTATTTTAAATTTATTTTAATTCAATCTTTTGAACAGCAGCAATCTTTTAAACTTGTATTATTGACTAGGTGAAAAGAGATACTTGCTACTCTATTTAAAAATTTTAATTGTATTACATCGTTTTAAAATATATCGAAGTACAGTAAAACTGCATTATTTAAAGAAGATCAACAAATATCATAACAAAGCCAACTATAAACAAAGATAAGTATCAATTTGGAAAAATCACAAAAGTTTAAACTACGTTACGCAACACGTTACTCTCTGTAAAAGTTTCCAGTGCAAATAAACCTCTCTCGCGGCGAGCTCCAGGAATTTCGGAAGCTCGGCGTCCCTCGGCACACACGGCGCGCGAGAAGCAATACGTGCAAATGCATTCGACGCAAGCTCTCTTCTCTAGAAATCAGTTTTTCTGACCCACTGGATCATAAAACACGGGTCCGCTGAAATCTCGCGTCCGTTTCGTACACCGGTCAAAGCTTTATGCATAGCGACAGAGCGCTCACGCGCGCGTTGCGGTTCCGCCGCCACTCCGCGGATATACGCACGGGCGTTTCATCTGCGTATTTGCTGCTCTGCCGCCCAATCTGATCGTACGCCGCGGCGAAAGCGTCGGACATTTTTTTTAATTTTCCACGGCGCTTACCTACACACACGCAAGCGCTCGATCGTTTCGCGGCAAAAAAAAACAGAGAAAAAAAAGAGGTAAACGCCGAAATAAAGCAACAACAACACTGGTTATACAGAAAAAGAAAAACATCAACAAGAATGACAGCACACAGTTTACAAATCAGCGGCTGACCTCGCGCGCGACATCGAAACAGAAAGTTTGCAACCACGCGTGCGCGCAAACTGGGAATATTTCAATAAACTACCATAACTCACGATTGCGAGCGTCCCGGAAAAGCTCTACATTCTCTCTCTCTCTTTCTCTATCTCTCTCGTTCTAAAAAACACCGCTGGGCCGCGCTATATATACCAGCAGTCGCTCGTTCCTTCTCTCATCCCCGCGGGGCTGTACACGGCACTGCACGACGAAACGATGGACAACCGTAAAAATGGAGTCATTCCCGATTTCCAGTCGATATATATAGACGCGGGCCGTCGATGTATGTATATATGTAGATCCTTTTTTGCAGCGCGGCACGCAATATCTGCCAGTCTATGCGTAATAAAAAGCCGTAATGGTCGCGATGCCGCGTAAAACGTTATAATCCCTCTCTCTCTCATCTCTCTCCTCTCTCTCTCTCTCTCTCGCGACCCCGACACGCGGTGCAGGGCAGCTTTTTTTGCCAGTCCGTGTATAGCTGTATATATGAGCGGGACGCGCACATGCTTTTGAACGTTTCGAACCGTGCGAGGTGCGTATATAGTAGTGTGAACGCTGAGAAGTCAGTAGTAACGGGCGACGATGGTGCGCCTTCTTGCGAAGATGTGCGGTTGAGGATTGTGCGCGCGCTCCAGGTTCTCGAAACGTATTAACAACGTAATGCAATACGTCCCATTGTTCATTATTATTAGTAGTTTTACTACCGGTTTATGACATATCAATTAACAATTAATATGATATTTGGTAATTGGTCTTTTTTAATATCTTCAATATAGCTTTTTAGCTTTTATATATCGATAGTTGGATTAAACTGTAATTGAAGTCATCGCTTGAAACAAGTGTATAAAAAACACAAAAAATTTTAAATTCCATTGCAAAATAGTAACTATTAAATTTGTAATGAAAAATCGTAGTTATATTTTCAAAACGATATTCACTACATGTACTATATACGTATGTGTATATACGTATGTTTATTAGAGAAATTATTAGTACGTATTGAAAATAATTTTTGTTACATGATATTTTACTGCAAGTGAAAATAGGAATATACGGGAAGAGAAAAAGAGACAAATTGCAACATTTCATTTATTATATAATATATACCCAAAATAAACAGGACAAAATAAATGACGTAAAATAACATTAAAGACTACTGTTAATTTAAACCAGTTTAAATTATCGTATAAAAGGTCGGAAATTAGAAGTAATAAATATGAATTTTGTATGAGTTGAAATTGACAAATAATACCCTTCCAAACCCAGTTTTCGATTAGAGACCAGCATTAGACAATAAATAACTTAATAATCGAAAACTAGATTTTCGGTTTTTATAGCATAATAACTTATTTAATTATTAATATTATAATTATTTCGAATTCAATGTTCCACAAAAATGACGGATATAAACTTTATATACAATTATATATAATCATAATGAAGCTAAAGCTAGTAGCATCGAGAGTACCCGCATTCAGGGCTAAATCGGCGTCGCGGGTGTCCCGGGTTGAAAAATACTTCAATTTCATTGAAAAGAAGTTAATAAACACTTTATGCGTACATAAAATATTATGAAATTAAAGAATTTTTTATCCTGTGACACGGATTTGTCCCTGGATGCGGCTACTCTTGATGCGGCTAGCTTCAGCTTCGCTAATAATATATAATTTTATATAATTTCGTATAATTAAATATAGGTTTTTCACTTTATAATTTAAATATAAGTATATTTTCATATATAAGCATATATGGTCGTACGTTTCTATATACTAAGCATATAAGTAATTCTATAAAAAATTAGACGATAAGTGGTTTGAAGAGTAACGAAAAATTAATTATGTGGCACATCTCTGCAATTTGACTTTTTTTGTTGTAATTATATGTTCTAAAATAAACGAGAAAAATTTTTAACATGCACCCTTGGAAGCCAAGTGTTTATATATTATATTATTATATCAATAACGATATAAAGTCTTTTTCGCATGTTCGAAAATTTTCACGTACCTTTTAGGGCATATACTTTTCGTCACTTTTTTGTTGAATTCCTCATATACAAGTCCAATAGTTTTACTTATTTATTTATTACTTAATTTGTATCTAGTTCTATATAGTTATATACCACTATGTAGAACAATATATAATTGAAAAATGTTAACGTACGCTAAAATGCGACATAAAATTTTTGATTTAGGTCATAAGAACGTTTTAACTATTTTATTCCTTATTTTCTAATCCTGCCAGAAAAGCTGAATTCCGTTTCATATTATAATTTCTAAAACAAAAGTCTATACACTTCCCAAGTTATATAAACACCGCTAACAATTTCCTATTCATAACACAAGCTTCAAATCCCAAAATCCTATCAAACCATCTACAGCGCGAGCATTAATTTCAACATCTCGCTCTACCTAATACAAACAGCTGCGACAAAATTCATTAATGTCTTTATTTACCAACCGCGAAGCATTCCGCCTCTCCGCTATACCAGCGCCGCGCGCACCAGCACCGGCAAATATAAAACAAGCCCGAAACTTTGCATCCCCTCGAACTTTCCTGGCTCCGCTGGCTGCCGCTCTCAATTATCGCTTGTCCGCGCTCAAAGTGTCAAAGCCCGAAAAGTAAGCGCACACACGCGCATGCAAGTTCAATGGCGCTGCACGCATACTTACTTACAGAACCAAGGCCGCGCCGCCCCTCATAATGCATTATACACCACACGTTGCACGCCGCAAAGTTTAATGCGCTCGCGAGACTTTCCCCGCGCGTCGTTGAACCATCACGTATATATATACACGAGCGCGATACAGTCGCGTAGCCATCGATGTGGCCCGAAATTATGCACGTGTATTACGTGGGAGAGAGGGGGGGCGGTTGGAGATCGACGCGCACCGCCGAGCGCGCTTGGGCGCAACGCATCGGCGACTCGCGCCTGTATGTGCCATTTCGCATCGCCGGCGACAGATTCAAATGGTAATTACAATACCTCGGCGGCGGCCGCCCTCTCCCGCTGCAACGCCGACCGTGAAAATTCCGTGAGCGCGACGCTACTTACGTATGTATGTGTGTATGTACGCACGGCGCGATATGGTCATTGTGTGGTCGAACGCGCGCGCGCGCAGAGTAGTACCGTGGGGGCCTCTCGTTTGCGACAAAAGGAATTTCGCTGGATCGCGCGTTGTACCGGCTTCGTTGTACTTTTGCGCTCGATGTGGAGGAAATAAAGAGCTTCCTATAAATAAGAGTGATTGCGAGTACGTCGCGTCCCGAGAACGAGAATGTTTGCGACAGCTGAGAATTCGATGCTATTGTGATAACAAGCAACGTCAAATTTTTACGAAGAACATTATTTTTTTATTTGTATTTGAGTTTCTTGTATTGTAGTTTCTTAACTATTTTCAACTAATGTTCGAAGTATGCAAAGGTGTTTGATTTTTTATGAGGTATTTAGAGGACAAAATCGAGTAAAAAATTTTTGAGCGGCTGGTATAGACTTGTTTTTCAAGTGTGATTTATATATATAATCTATATAATAAATCGCTTAAGGGTGTAAAATATTTGTGATCAAATAGTATTTCTAAACAGATTTCGGATAGGTGTGGTAGCACTGAATGCTGTATTTGTCCACGATAAAGCAGACGCTTTATCGCGGACGAAATATTGAAAATCCAAATAGGAATTAAATGGAAAGGTTATTAATTAATAAGGTGACTATACCTAATAAGATCCCTGTATCTAGTATGGCCAATCATGACTAGCTTATCCGATTACACGATTTAGCCAGTGAATATCTGATGCATTATGTATATGATGTTAGTAGAAGACATTTATCGAAAAAATTTCTCACACAAGCAAACGGGGGCCAACCTGCAGTGTATTTTGTCTTACAACCGCTTTATGGATTCGTCACTATAATATTGAACAAGCCATTATATTTCGGACTCTGCCCTTGATGTTACTACGTATCGTCAGTTTTTCAGTAGCATGGTTTATTTTATCATCTGGATATGTATCTTTTTAGTATAAATGGATATGTGTCTTGACACTCATTCTACCTAATACGGCCCACGTAATCAAAAGTATACAAGATTTGTATCTAATGACTGCCCTTAAAATTCTTTTAAGCTTTTCAAGGATAAGAAATATATATTTGTTATAAAAGATACTTACACTGTTGATTTATTTGTAGAAGAGATATAAATAATGTGTTTAAGTAATTTTTACGTTTTATATGTTATTCATGTCCTCAAAAATGCGCTTGGATGTTACTACGATCGACAAAGATAATTGTATCTATTTAGAATGCCTAAATATTATTTAAATTAATGTATTACTTTTAATATGTATTACTATATCTTTTCATTATTTTGAACTCCTTCCAAAACATATATTTGCTTTTTATTAGTGATTAAAAAATGAAAAATAATGGCGTGCCATATTAGGAATACGTGAAACACAATATGTCCCACCAGCTGTTTATTTTCAAAACTCTATAGAATTGCCGTATATGCATATTTTAACATAAAACAAATCTTACGTTAGTTGATCCGAAAAAATTCTTTAAATACAACAATTATGGTAAATGCTCCAAGCTTAGGTGGGCCATATTAGGTACACTTACCTTATATAAAAGATTTAGACCTTTTAAAATCGAATTGTTAGCATCTAATTTGAATAAAAAATATGCTACTGGCATTCGTGGGTGTGTTAAAACAAAATGTTTCACTGTATGTAGAAACGTCGATAGGAAATGAATTGCTTTAACACGTTTACACATGTATTTTTTTACACCGTGTTTTGCAGTGCAAAATTGCGATATTGTCGTCGAAGTTACTATGTACTACATTATCCATTTTAAACAAGAATCTCGTATAATTTTAATCGAATCGTCACTTACAGGTAAGTTTGTTTGTTCGTCAATTGTTGCGCGTTGATGAGTTCTTTGCGTGTTTCGCCACGGGTTCTTGCTTTATTTTTGATGGATAATGTGATATACGATGAGGGTATTGGCGATATTTTTATTTTGTGCTGTAGGATTCCGCGGCGAAATTTTATTGGACATTTTTCACGTTAAAAGGAAATCTGATGTGGTGGAAAGTACTTAGGGGTAATATAATTTGGCAGAAGTGCTTTTGTGCTTAAGGTTACATGAAGAAATAACTGTGCGGAAATGTTATTTACAGAAAAAACAGCATAATACATAAGAAAAGTGTCGATTAAATTAACATTATTTAAATTCGTTAAAAAAATAGAACATTGTTATCAACGTTTTGCAATTGAAATGTAAGTCATAATTGTCACTAACTTGTAATTACACAAATTTTAATTGTCAAAATAACTGTATTCTATAAAGCAATTTGAGGGAAGAATTTAAAATTATATATTGTTTTAACATTGATATGTAAGAGAACTTATTTTTACATGACTAAGTGATTATAAAAAATACAGATCTTGATTTTAACGTTTAATTTTAGCTTATATCAATTAAATAAAATGTTTTACTGAAAGTATAAAAAATTGTGAAAGATGTGAAAAATTTTAGGTATTACGACAAAAAACGTTGGTGTCCCATCGACAAACGTCGTTCTTTCACGCATCTATTCTGACTACGACAATCCCAAAAATAACCGAATGCCCCAGATTTTTCTTCAGCTAACTTTCTAATTATCTCGACAAATATCTAAAAACTCTCAAGAGAGCGATCAACGACATTAAACATGAACCAATGTAATTGTAGTGACAAGTACTATTCATCTTGGAAATAGACGACTTCGATTTCGAACGAATAAATGTTAGAAAACTTAAAAATTATAGTAAATCACGATTTTTATAATATATAAATACTATAACTACTGAATTATCATTAAGAAAGATGATTAAAGAGAATTCACTTATTTATTATTCAAATAAAATTAATATTTATGTATAAATAGCGTAAAAGAATGAAAAATATCTTTATTAAATTATAAAAAGAACATTTGATGCCCTATATAATCTGCATGCATTTTGATGATAACAAATTAAAAAATGTACTGGCTTAAAACTTTGCATTATTCATCAAATTTTGAATGAAATTTGAATTTTCGGAGTGAAAATTCAATCAAATTTCTACAAATAAAATAAAACAACTTTTGTTAGTATTTTCTATCTTTCGCATTATTAAAGTCGGTTTGCACTATTTGAAATTCTGTGCAAAATTTATTTTTATGCACATTAATGTCTACGCGCGAAAATCGTTATACCCGGATTTCCGAGATGCAAAGTTATTCAAAACAGAATTTCGGATATGCGCATATTTAAGATACTCACATTTACAAACACACGCAAATGCATATACGATAAATCTGTAGCGGTACAATAATATCGTGCCATCACTACACTATATACCGTAACCACTGAAATGTATTTACTGCAGATAAATTGCTTTTCAATAACATTTTCTCAACTCATACTCTACTCATTATAAACCTTTTACGCTATATTTCTGTCCATTCGAATCTTTCTAAAACAATTGAGAAAATCAATAATAATACACTGAGTAAAATAAATATCTATTGTTTAAAACGTAATAGATTTTTTAATGTAAAGTCTATGCTACTAATTTTTTTCAGTAGCAGTTGCTAAGAAAATTTGGTTACCCAGCTAAAACGCGTTTTATTTGTACGGATTCTGTTATGTATTCTTCCTTTTTCAAAATAAAAATTTCAATACTAACAATTATAATGAGAAATTTTAGAAATTTACATATTCAATTAAAATAAAATATCAATACTGCTATTTATTGACAGTACTATGTTATTTCAAATACTGCCACTCAACAACTGAAATATCGCAAAGTTATTGTATTTGAAATAGTTTACAATAATATTAACAGATTTATCACTTTGGTTTCTATGAGCTTGTTAACGAATATAGTATATAATATATACATTATTTAATTCATTATTGGTATCAGTAGTTAATGCTTCAGTAGTTAAACCTTATTACTGACAGTAAGGTTATGTTTGTATTTGAATATCTTTGATATTTAGATTATTATTATTAAAAACCCTAACAATCGCAGCATTTCTTTAGATAAAGGGGTATTAAATGACGATTTTATATAGTCACTACTGTGAGTAGCGGGGACACTAATGCTAAAGAACAATTTACTTTATATTACTAAAAAGAACTGGTAAACTGAAATAAAACTATCGCCAATCGATTTTTTCTTCGCATATAATTGGATAAAAATATCGGGATTCGCACTTTATTAAATAACTCACGCATACGAGATTAGATCTACAGGATATAAAAGAAGTAATAAAAGTTTGGAATATCTCGACAGAAAAGCATTTTTATTAAAAACATAAAGTGGAAGTTTCAGGATTTTAAAAACACCATCAGATGGATTAAACATATTTTGGTTCCAAAGTCCACTTTGGGACCTAATCATTACCCATAAGATTCAACGTTTTCAGTGAAAAAGCTTTCCTTCTAAGATATAGCAGGGTTTCCACGCTTTTCTTACATTTCGTATATGAAATACGCGGAACTCAAAAGAGCGTCGAAAAAACTCACCATAATCAGGACGAATGACGGCTTGCACGGCCTGCTCGTTCTTCTTGCTGCGTATGACCGGCTCGCCTAGAATCGTGAAGTTCCTGGGTCCCACGCGGTTCACAAACACAAGATACACTTTACCCCTCTTGATATTAGCGCGCACCACTCCGGCACTGAGATTGTCGCGTTGTTCCTTCTGCTGCTGCAGCTGCTGCTGCTGTCCACCTCGCACCTCCTTGTTCCCACCGGCACCAGCGTCGTTATTGTGCCCGCAGAGCGTCGACTTGCCGGGCACGGTCTTGTCGCGAAAGTGCAGCCGCACGCTGTCGTTCTTCTGCAGGGGCAGGAATCCCGGCTGGCTCTTGTAGACCTGCTTGACCTCGAAGGTCACGGCGTAGTTGGAGCCGGGCTTGCGCACCGAGGACATGCTGCGCGCCTTCCCCTCGAAGACCGTGGGCGCCAGGTAGGCCCGATTGCCCACGTCCATGTCGGGACACCAGTTACGCCCCCGACAGTTGCGGTTCCGACACCTGCGACGCTGCTCGCGCGCCGAGTCCGACCGCGTGCGGTTGTTCCGCCCGCGCTGCTGCACCCGCTGCAATTCCCGCGGCAGTTGACGCTGCTTCGACTGCTGCTGCTGCAGCTGCAGCTGCTGGCCGAGGGATCGGCCGATTCGCGGCCGCCTGGGATCCTCCTCGTCCTCGTCCTCCTCGTCGATCGGGCCGATCGCCACCGACGGCGACGTCTCTTTAACGTAGTGGCGCCGATCCGTCGCCGCCGGACCCACCGGCGAATCATCCGCCTCGTAGTCCTCCTCCTCGTCGTAGTAGTCGGCCTCGTCGCTGTCGCTGTCGCTGCTCGCCGCTGGCTCCGGCAGCTGCTCCCGGGAGACCCGTCGCTGCACCGCCGCGACGCGATTCACCACCGCGTCCCTGCGTACGGCTCTCGCCGGGAAATTGCGCCCGATCGCCTCCATCTGCCTGCGATGCCTGAGTCGGCTTCCGCCGCCTCCGACTCGCCGGAGCTGCACTCGATTCCCTTGCGCTCGTACCCCGGTACCGCTGCGGTAGCCGGGGCTCTCCTCTCGTGGCGGTGGCTCGAAACCAAAGATCATCGTCTTGCCGTAGTAGTAGTCGTCGACGTAGCCGCTGCTGCTGCTGCTGCTGGTCATCGGCGCGGTCGACCTCCTCCAGGTGCCGCTGGGTGACGGGCTGCCGTCGTCGTCTGCGACGAGGACCGGGGGCGCCGCGGCCAGTGCGAAGACTCCCCAGCAGCCGCCCAGGAATCCGGCCAGTAGCAGCGACGACCACCACATCGTCGTCGTCCCCGCCCGCGGCTCTCACCACTGACCGATGCTCCAATACCGGCTGACCCGTCGGTGAGAAAGCTGCCGCCCCACCTGTCGCTGCTGCTACCACCGATAAGAGTAAGGATCACCGCCCTCGACGCCGATCTCGCACCTCGGTCGTTCGATCTCGAACTCCGGGACGCGCGGGATTGTCACCGGTTCGCGCACTCGAGAAACACGCGGGAGACGCAGACTCGTCGAGGATGATTACGAGCGAGGCGCTTGCGCGTTATACGCGGTGGTCCATTCACGACGAGGCGTCGTGGCCAACGCGACGGCGGCGGCGCGCAAGGTCCCCGACTCGGGGTGGTCTGCTGCTGGTGCTGATCTCGCGGAGCGCCGCCGGCCTGCGCCTCATTTTGCCTGCCCCCCCGCCCCCGTCCGAGTATTCGGCTTTCGCTTTTTTACCTCGCGGCCCTCTCTCGCTCGCTCTCTTCCCCTCTGTCTTTCTCTCCTTTGCACTCTCTTTCGCTCTCAGACCGTCCGTGATTTCGCTGCTGCGGTGGCGGCGGCTGCGGCGACTGCGGCCGAATTCATCTCTTCTCTCCTCTCCTGTCTCGCGGCTCTTGCGCGCGTACACGCACTCGCGAGCTTCGCGGGGCGCGCGCGCGGAGCTTGGCGCGTGGTCCAGCGCACGGATGAGCGTAAAAGGGCGCTACTACGGAGTCAGAGAGAAAGAGAGAGAGAGAGAGACCGCGAATAAGTGCGCGTGTGCGTCTCTTCGCACGGATACACGCGTACACTTATGTGCGCGTATATCTACGGGCAGTCGCTCGAGACTCTCTTTAAATACCGCGGAGCGCTCGGTGCGCTTCTGCTCTCTTTCTCCTCCTTTGGCTGCTGCTGCTGCTGGTGCTGCTGCTTCTCTCCACGTTCGTCGTCGTCGTCCCTCTGGAATCCGCGATACGCTTGTCGCGGCGACTTCCGATGCCCATTAATTCTCAGCGGACGAGCGCACGCTGCACCGACGGCCGGACCCACGCTGCTGCTGCTGCTGCTGCTGATGCCGCTGCATAGCTGCCGTGGACGACCGAATTATCCCGCTGCTGCTGATGCCTCTTGTGTGGATCTTTGGGTAGCGGCGACGAGATCTGCAGCTCCGTTTCGTCGTGCGGCAGACTGCACGCTCTGATCTCCGAATGCACCGTCGTCGTCGTCGTCGTCGTCTTCTGCGTCTTCGTCTTCTTCTGCTCGCCGCTGTCTCGCTCCGGTAGCATCATGTGTCTTTAAATCCCGTCTCCTGCTGACAATCTGCACACCGCACCGATACAGTTACCACCGCGATCTCGATTGTTCCCCCTCTTCTTCTTCTTCCGCCGATTGAATTCTCACGGTTCGGAGGAGCTCAACACCGGCGAACGACTCGACGAAATCATCCGCGATCTGTCGCGCCGCTGCGGCCTCGGAACGATTTCCGAGGAGGCGCGAAACGACGACTGTTACACACATACACACGCGTACACTGTTTCATTAGCGCGCTTCCTTATCGGGCTATAGCGCGCTCCGCCGCTTCTTTCGATAACCCGGGCCCGTCACTGCACGTGTCGTACCAGCACCACCAGCATCGCAAGCGGCAGCTTTAAACACGAGCTACGCGCCGATAACATTTTTAAATGCCCCGCCGCGGTGTCGTGTGCTACTCCAGCGGCGCGCCGTTCCCATACACGCACACACACACACACACGCACACTCACACACGTGTTGTCGTGTGTTTCTCTGTCTTCCTCCCTTCTCTCGGTCCAGCAATCGTATGTATCTTCTTCTCGATTGATAACGAACGATCCGAATCTCGGATCTTGGGCAGCAGAGCCGAAGAAAAAAACCGAACGACCGTACCTTCGTGGAAACCGAGAAATAAAACCACGGCGCGACACGTGCAATACCCAGAAGACCGCTATACTGCACTGCAGAAACGCAGGAAAAAGAAAAACTAAAAACACGCGCTTTTTTAGGAAAAGAAAAAAAACTACTTCGCGCGCGATTGCTACTGCTGCTGGTGCCGCTGCCGTTGCGGCTCGACGGCTGGCTGGCTGCCGTCGGCGTTGAGTGTGTGCGCGCAAAGCTCGGGCGCGCGCGGCGGTTCAAATTAGACTGAGCGGCCCGCTCGCGCTCAGCCGAGGCCGGCCGCGGCGGCAGCGCCCCGCCGGCAGCGGACGCCGCGCGAAGCTCTGCGCGCGCAGGCAGAGCGAGAGGCAGCAGTCGGCCGCCGCCACACGCAACTCGACGACGAGAGCCGAGGCGAGACAGAAAGAGAGCGAGAGAGAGAGAGACAGAGACAGAGACAGAGAGAGAGAGAGAGGGATGATGCTCTTTCGGGAGTAGCTGGGTACGCGATGGACTTGCCTTGGTGCGTTTATTCGTGCGCCTCGGCCGGTCGCTCTCGCTCTTTTCGGAGGCGTGCATAGAGAGAAGAAGAAGGAGGGAGGACCTAGAAGTAGAGAGAGAGAGAGAGAGAGAGAGAATGGGAGACTAGAGCAGCCGCGCGCTGCCCTTTCTTCTTCCTTCCTTCCTTCCTTCCTTCCTTCCGTCCTTCCTGTGCGCCCCGCGTGCGGCCCGCCCTGTGTGTGTCTCTTCTCGTCGTCGTCTTCTTCTTCTTCTTCTTCTTCGTCTCTTCTCTGTGTCTCGCCTTTCCTTCCGTCCGCGTAAAGAACGTCGCCGTCGTCGTCGCCGTCGTCGTGGTCGTAGTCGTCGTCGACGGCTGCGACGCGTCCGTCTTTCCTTCCTTCCTTTCTTTCTTTCGCCTCTGTCCTTCCTTTTTTCTCTCGCTCTCTGCGCCTGGCTAATCCTGATTCTTCTTTTGCGACTCCCGCGGGGCGGGAGTATGCGAGCTACTATAGGTATATACGCTGTCGCGGGCTGTGAATCGTGTGTAGGAGAGAAGAGGAAGGATAGAAAAAGAGAAAGAGCGAGAAAGAGGGAGGGGGGGGAGTTGAGTACTTATCTGATCGGGCTGTCGCGTGTTCGCACTTTCGCCGGCGATTCGTGGCTGCGGCTGCTGTTGCTGCTGCTTTTTATCGGGCGAGTTTTACGTTTTAATTTCCCGTCCCGAGAGAAGGACGAGTTAGAGCGGCTATGTACCTATACATAGGGAGTTGTATATAGTCGGAGTAGCGGTAGTAGTAGTAGGCCTGGGGATCCGAGGAACGAGCGGCGGCGGCGGCGTCGAGGCGCGGTCTTTATCGTTGCCACTGCTGCCGCTGCTGCAGCGCGGAATTCTGTTGGTTTTGAATTTCTTGCTTTCAATTAGTTGAGCGCGCGCCCGTAAAAACGTGAAATTAATACCCGAAGCGCGGGAACTTTCGCGTGGCTCGGCGCTGCCTGCTTGATGGGAAGGATATTGAGCGAGAGGTACAATGTACAGTTTATATATGTTTCTAGAAGTAGATATTCGTATTATAAGTTTGGGAAATATATTATAGGATTGCATTTACGATGTTTAATTGATTCCTTTGTTTTAAGGTAAGGGTAATACACCCATTTTTCTAACTTTTTTATTTTGAAGATTTTGTTTTAAAAATGTTGTCCCTTATTTGTTATCTAAAAACAAGTTTCTTACCAACTTTCAAGTAATTTAATGCATTATTATTGAAGTTATGGTTAAAATATCATTATATTTCATTAAAATCAATCAACCGCACAAACAGTTCCTACGTCAACCTACTTTATGCACTGGCTTCAAAAAATTTGTAAGTTATTATAAAGCTCTAATCCATAGAAGTTTGAATTTCATATTTTATATACATTTTCTTAAGCACTCGAAATTTTTGTTGACAATATATGATACTTTATGATTATTTGATGTTGTTCACTTACCACGCTTTTTTGAAGCCAATTTTTAACGATTCGATATGAAAATGTTAAAGAATATGTTTTTTATGCATGATCTCAAACTCACCAAGACCAATTATAAAATGTTTCAAAATATTAAGTATAATCTTGAATATTAGACTATTATAATAATTCTTATTTTATGCATAAAATGGAATTTTCTATTTTTTTTTTCAACTGTGATTCAAATCTTGATTAATATTTTGAAATTTTTTGGATAAGTCTGAAGTCATACATAAACAAAACCGCTGCCAATTCATTGACACTTCGCTTTCTCAATCCTTGTCAAGTGTTCCGATATGAAACTATTTATTTGGTTGGTGAAAAATCAAAGCAGCAAGTCCACTTTTTTAATGTTGATATATATATATATATATATATATATATATATATTTAAGTTTTGATATATGTATATATATATATATATTTTTATTTTTTAAGTTTTGATATATATATATATATATATATTTTAAGTTTTTAAATTATCATTTAAACCTATGCAAAAGTATAGCATAGATTATGAAAAATATACAAATTGTATAAAAACTTCATATGTTTTTGTTCAGTAACATTCTTTTCAATTGACAATAATAAATTTTGCAACACTATAAATGTTGATTACATTTTCTTATGTATATAAAAAGCCGCTGCCAATGCATTGGACTTAACTTCCTCAAACTAAATAAATTGTTACAATATGAATTTCTTTATTGTAATACATACAAAATGGTGTATTTTTTAACATTGATTGTTTGTCAAAAGGTACATTACGAATAATTATATGCTTATGATCATTAATTGCATTATTGACTTAAAAATATCGTAAAATAGAAAAATAGTTATGAAACATAAACGAAACGATCTTTAATTTTTACGGTTTATTATCATCATTAGAAAACAAATAAAAATTCGTTTTTTTAATAAAGAATGATCGCGACATTCTCAAGATAAAAGCCATGAAAACTAAAGGGAGTACAAACGAGATTGAAAAGTAACTAGATTTGTGGCTATGAAACTTGCGTCTGAAACTATAGTTACTTTTGAGTTTGTTATTCAACCGCAGAGGGCGTGCGCGCTAATAGCCCCCGATCATTTAGTAATGTAAATGTTTGTTTTGGAAATTCAAGATAAGTGTTTGTGTGATTGATTCCGTTACTCACTTTGATCCGTGATTTATTTATATTTTTCATATAATTAAACGATTATGGGACAACATTGCACAGTCGAAGAACGCAAGAGTGGCCAACGTCCCGACGTTGACATCATTTAATTTGTTTAAATAAAAATTATATTTAAATAGCATGGCTATTGGTTATATATATATATAGTTTTTTAATTCCCATCGCTGCAGTTTACAGCATCGCTTACAGTCTGAACTTGACGCGAAAAATCGGCTGTTTTTTAGTATTGGTATCGGACTCCTTATTCTAGTCTTCATGATATAAGCAATTAAAATTAAAAAATCGCTGCCAATTTATTGGCTCTTAGATTCCTTAAACTAAATTAATTGTTCCAATATAAAATTATTTGTTCTAATAAATTCATTTTAAATTGCTATATGTCTTTCTAATTAATAGCTCAAAAAAGGTATACTTTTTTATCATTGATGGTTTGATAAAAGATACATTTTTACTAATATTACAGAACGATAGGTAATAATCCTTATCACAGAAATTGTGTCTCCCTATATAGCAGGAAAAGTTGTAGAAATGTTTCTCCAACGTATTTTTGGAAACTTAGGTACGTTCCTATGAAAGTTTCAAAAACGTTGCAGAAACGTCGCAGAAACCTTGAAATGTCCGTTTTTGTGTTTCAAAAGAAACCTTGTAGAAATGTTTCTGCGACATTACTGGCTACCTCAAGATATCTAACGTATTACTTGATCCGATGTAGGAACGTTTCTACGACGTTTCAACAAACATTAAAAACTTTTGTAAAAAATAATAAAATAACGACAAAACCTTTCGGGTTAATCTACTAATTTGGTTAATATACCATGCGGACTTTTTGAATTACCAGGAGTTCGGAGCGCTCCGAAAAGAGTCGCTGCTTACGACTCTGCCAGGGAGTTTTTCTACTCAGCTCTCTGTTACAGCACTCTATAAAAGAGCGATTTCTCAAATCTCTGATTGAGAGCATTCTCTGAAAGAATGGTTTCGAAAAGCTCCTGAAGAGAGCAATCCTCTCAAGAGTTTACGATTCATCTTCCGGTCGAGAAGAGAGAGAGAGATAGAGAGAGAGAGAGAGAGAGAGAGAGAGAGAGAGAGAGAGAGAGAGAGAGAGAGAGAGAGAATTGTTCTTGCAAGATCGGTCCTCTCAAGAGTTTTTAAGAAAGACTCTGAGAGAGAGCATACTTATTAAGAGCTTTAAATAATCGCTCTTGCAAGGAGCGATCCTCTCAAGAGTTTTTGATGAATAACTCCGAGAAAGAGCGCACTTAACAGAGCGTTTCGAAAGAGTGATTCTATATATATGTTATTATGATATTTGGGATTACTGAATTTTATTAAGATTCGATAAAACATTTTTGGATAAAGCCGAATTCCGACCGACGAACAAAATAGTAGTATAGTACTCATGCTCGTTCGCCTTCGATTCGTACTGCAAACTCCACACTTGGTGTAAAAATACTACTAGCCCTTGGTAAACACCATATTTTTTTGGGACACATGTTCCGATTATCGTGCTTTTCGTGCTTGAAAGGCGAGACTGGAGTGACTGTTTTTCACTCGCCTTTGGTGGACACCATATTTTTTGTAACACAGTGTCTAGATTACGCGTTTTTCTTTTACCTATAGCGGGGTAAAGTGTGCCGTTTCACAAATCAAGCTACTGAAGTGCTTAAACCTCTATAAGCACGTGTTCTTATCTGCCAGTCAAAAAAGGCCACTTTTTGCCTGCTATTGATTTATTTACTTATTTGTATTTTTTAGACTTTTTCGCAAAAATTCATACATGTGTCACAAAAAATATGATGTGCACCAAGGGCTATGGGCTTTTTGACCTCGTGTGTTTGCAGTACTCATCTTCGGCTCGCAAAACGCACTCGCCTTCGGCTCGTACTGTAAACTCCACACTCGGTCTAAAAAAAACCACTTTACGCCCTTGGTACACAATATACTATTTAACGCGTAAATCATGTGTGTCACAAAAATACTATAGTAGCCTGATTTGTCTAAAATAGGCCATAATGATGTTTACCACATAAGAGTTGCTTTGGGAGCCTCGTGATTCTCTTTTTGGAGAAATACTCCCACTCCGAGCAGAAGCTATTATTTTTCTGGAGATAAACTCCGACTCCGAGAAAGAGCTATTCTCTTTCCTGAAGAAAAAAACTCCGTCTTCGAGAAAGAGCTATTCTTTTTCCTGCAGGAGAAAGCCCCGACTCGAAGCAAGACCTATTGTTTTCCCGGAGAAAAACTTTGACTTCGAGCAGGAGCTATTCTTTTTCCGGAGAAAAACTCCGACTCCGAGCAATAGCCATTATTTTTCCGGAGAAAAACTCCGACTTCGACCAAGAGCTACTCTCGGCTAACACAAACGAATCGCTCTCGGAGATATTCTACAATTTCAAGAAAGAATCACTTCGAGAGGGAGTTTCTAAAGGTATTTTTCAATGACTCTGAACCCCTGCTTTTTAAAATTATCTAATGTACATTAAGTATAAAATAACATGGAGAGTACCAGGTGGTTATACGCTTAACCAAATCGACCGCATTTTAATCGATCAAAGTCGACGGGATAACTGGATTGCGATTCCAACCATTTTCTTATTATAGCCAAGACTAGGGCTCGTTGACTAGCTAACAAAAATAAGAATAAAACCTATCAAACAGAGAAATTTAATCTCGAAAAATTAAATGAATCGATAATTGAAATTAGATATAGTGAAGAGCTTTCCAATAGACTAGCCGCACCATATAACAATAGTTTAGACTACTTTGAGTAAGGAAATGACATTGAAAGTCCTTGGGAAAATATCCGAAGTTCTATAAAACAAGCTGCTAAAATGGTGTCGGGTTGTCGGAAAAAGAATAAAACGGAAAACCAAACATTACTAGAGTGATTGAATCTTGTAGACTAGTAGGATGAGCTGGGCACGTAGCTAGAATGGGATGTGAAAGAACGGCGCTTAGAGTATTTGTAGCGAAACCGACAAGCGCAGGCCCCCAGGTAGACTGAGACGAAAGTGGGAGTACAATATTAAAATAGAGAGAGATGGCGTGACAATGAACAGTGGCAAATTAAAAGACACATTTAAAATCGTTCCTTAAGGAGGTAGTATGCCTATAAATTATGAAAAAACCGATTTTATTTTGTAATTTATTTTTAATTTACAAGCTATAAATAACTTAAAAATAAAGTGTTAATTATGAATAGAACCATACAAAAAAATTTTACAGGTTTTAAGTGATTATCTTTAAATTACTATCTTTTTGAAATTCGCGCATTTTTTGGTAGTTGCACAGATCGCAGCGTCGTACTGCGTTGAAAAGGCGTAACCTAATCATATGTTCTTGTGAGTGTTTACATTCAAAACTGTCAAGAAGTATAAGTGTTTTCAAGATCATAAAAAATACTAAAAATGCCAAATGGATTACTGCAATACATTTATTCAATCAGATAAGTCATCTTATTTTATCAGCAGTTAATGTAATTTTTTAATGTATTACTATGTGATATATTTTTTTTCAGTAAATCAGCATACCGTACCAAGAAAAAAAAAAGATCTTAGTGAACTGCAAATGAGGAAAAAATAAGTTTGACTCAAAGGGATCACATCTAGAAAGATATTCAAATTTATTACTGGTATGTAAACTATTTTCACTTCTAAGCGTATGATTTTTCTATTTGATACTGAAGTAACATTCCTTTCTTTCAGGTTACAAATGGCATGCACTGCATTATTGAGATGATGAAATCATGTTTTGTATTTGAGAATTGCTGCTGAAGTGGATCAAAATGTTATAATATATACTGAGATGTAATGTTTGAAGAAATTGTAACATTAGTGAAGTGTA
>OX424576.1:26117922-26160422 GCA_949152435.1 Gastracanthus pulcherrimus | reverse complement strand
AATTCGTCATCACTATTCAGCAAGTCAATTTATTATTGTGATATTAAATAAATAAGTTGATTAAAGTCGAAATTGTCCTCGATGTTACTACGCATCATCATCTTTTCAGTAGCACAGTTTTTTTATCAACCCGATATGTACCTTCTTAGTATCTTATATCCTCACCTACAATTTTTAAAACTTTTTAAGAATACGAAATATATCTCTTGTTACAAGAGATACTTACACTGTTGATTAATTTGTAAAAAAATATATAAATAATATACATTCCCTGGTAGAAAATTGAGCATATCAGATGGTCGGTTCACGATCTATTGGGCAGATCCGTTTCCTAATAGTTCGCCAGAAATAAACCAGCATCTGACCAGAAATTTATAGAAAATCTAAATAGCTTACATAACCCTAAAAAATTATTGAAAATGTAAATCCCATTATAGTACTTCTGCGTTAAAACAGCATGCAAATTTTTATTCGATTATTTATTTGATTTTTTTTATGTCTTATTTAATTATAAAACTCTAACCTTAAAAAAACTTTTAATGAAATAAGTTTTTAGTTTTTATTTCGAATCTATCCCAAATATATCTTAGCATTCTATTAACAATAAGCTATTAAATCCATGACATAAGTTGGTCAGGTTTCTGACGAGAAAACGTCGACAGGTAGCGGGGTTTCTGGCCAGACTTTTAAGCAGAAATTGGCCATTCCCCATAAAATAGAGTAAAATCTGGCGAACATATGGGGAACGTTTCTACCAGGGTTTGAATACGGTATTTGTATGCTGGGCAAAGATGATAGTATCTGTCCAGAATGCCTAAACCTTATTTAAAATAATCAAATATATTACTTTTAACATTTATCTATTCCATTTCATTATTTTAACCCCTTCCGATACATGTATTTGCTTTTTATCAGTGATTAAAGAATGAAAAACAATGGCGTGCCATATTAGGAATACGTGGACACACAATATGTTCCACCAGCTGTTTAATTTCAAAACTTTATAGAATTGCCATATACTATGCATATTTAAACATAAAAAAAATTTTACGTTAGTTTTTATGCTATATTTTGATATCCAACTGGTCCGAAAAAATTCTTTAAATACAACAACTTAGGTAAATGCTCATAGCTTAGAAGGACCATATTAGGTACACTCATTCTATATGTATTTGTATTGTAAAACATATTGTATTGTATTAATCACATAAAATAATTAACTCAATCTTAAAATATGTTTTCTATATCACATTATTATTAAATCTGTAGTATTCATGGTATAAAAATATATAATTGTAAATAATGAAATTTTATATACTATTACTATTTGTATATTTTAGAACGTGGCCCAGTTGAAAATCTATTTTTTGTCTATTTACACTAAACATTTTGAAAATTTAACTGCATATGTTATATACTTATAAAAATGAAGAAATAGAGTACAGAAAGACCTCAAAAATCCGCTTGAAAACTCACTTATACCTACGACAAAATTCGTTAGAAATGCTGTAAAAATGAAGATGTTAGACTTCAGTCCAGGTGAAGAAGGATTATATTGTGATAATTCCCCTTGAATATTTTAATTATAATACACATAATCAAGAGATTTGTGGTGTGGATTTGCTTTAGAAGAATTATAACAATAGTTACAAATGTAAGAACGTACAACTTTGAAAAAGCCTATTTTTCAGATTTTTTTATTAGTTTTAATACATAAATGTTTATATTATTTCTAAAACAGTTTCATTCTTAAGACTGCATCACAACAAATTTTTTGGTATTATACTAAACAATACAACCACAGAATATTTTAAATTGGTTGTTGCATATTTCATTCCCTGGAACACTTTGAAGCCTGATCAGTAATCAGTATTGCAGCAATCTTTCTATAATATTACATTACGATATATCACATTGTAACATTGCAGTGATTACATTCTTGTAACACTGCGCAATGATAAATTCCAACGCAAGATTGCTGCAATAATTCTACAATATTACATTCTGATAAATCTAATCGTAATATACGTACTACGTATATTACGATTAGATTTATCAGTATGTAATATTATAGAATTATTGCAGCAATCTTGTTATGTGACATATCACACTGCAATATTACATCGATATTATTACAAGTTTACAGGATGACATTTCTCGATGCATGTCACATTAATATTGCCAAAATATTTCTACAATATTTCACTGTGATAAATCACATTGAAATATACGCGAAATATCCTGTAATATTTGTATATTCTGAGCGCCACAAGCAATTTTGTGGAAAAAAATTTCAATGATAATTTTAGATGTATGTTTTAAGATAAAATAAGATTTATAATGATACTATAACTCAGTTACGAGAAAAAAATAAAACAAATTGGCCTATTTTATGTGCGTGGCGCTTAGCTCAATATTTCATCGGAGTCTTAGAAGAAAGTTGGACCAATCTAAATCATCAAATTTTGTGATGCAAAAAATACTTCATATTTTGCATCAAACTCTCTTACCAAAACACACGGATTAAAGTACCTTATCTTTTATCGTTATGAAGATAAAAATACATACATTTCGAGAATAATGAAAAAAATGATAATAATCATGTTTTTCAGCTTGGCATAAATACTGAACCAATTGACGTAAGGGTTTGAAAATTTGTTTACATATTTTGGGTATAAAATACATTATTTTCTTAAAGTTTCAGAGTATTAAAATTTGTCACTTGCTCACTTGACGTGGAATCAGTCGTATATATACGGATGATTGTCAAGAAAACGGTAGTTTTTCATCTAATTTTTGGACCAAACTAAAAATCTCTTTTTTAGTGTTAATTTGGGGATTAAGTTGATATTTATGGTAAAATCAGACAAACTTTTATTGAAAACAGCTACAGGGGACAAAAAAGTTTTTACATCTATTTCTTATGTATTTCTTACCAGATCTGTCTCGGTAATGATTTTTTTCTAGGAAAATGCATGTAGTTTTATTTTAGCATAATAAAAATATTTTTATGCTCATCTGAACGAAAATTGCCACTTTTGTCCCTGAAAAGCGAGACCAAAATTACACTTTTTGTCCGCAAAAATGATTAGCGGGAAAAAAGTAATTTTTTGTTATTTTCGAAATATCGATTGAGATAAAGTGTTCGTTTTTCACTCACGAATGTACTCGAGTTTGGTTTTTAAAAATCGATGAATTAGAAAAAAGTTATTGCAAATGTAGTGCAAAAAAGCTCCGTTTTCGTTCTCCGCCCTCAGTTCGAATTAGAATTTTTTTATCTTTTAACCCCTAATTTTATTGCATTTATATAATAATTGTTTACATATACAATAAATTGTTTACAAGTATAATAAAATAAATTATTCCCTATCAATTTTTTTTACTACAAAGAATAGTGAAAAAAGAGTAAAATAATCTCGAAATCAACATTTTTCATTATAGTTTACAGCTTGACGTACAATAAATAATTACTTAGTTCAATATTTACACAATGATTGAGATACGTAATATTACACAATAAGATATTCATTTAATCAATAAAATAAATTATTAATTTAAATTAAGAAATTAAAAACTTAAAAATTTTTAATTCAAACCGAAGCTATATAGACAAAATAGTGAGCGCGGAGATCGAAAACGGGACTTTTTTGCACTAAATTTGCAATAACTTTTTTCTAATTCATCGATTTTCAAATACCAAACTCGAGTATATTCGTGAGTGAAAAACGAACACTTTTCTCTATCGATATTTCGAAAATAACAGTCTAGAGGGTGAAAAAAGACTTATAAACGAATTAAATCGACATTTGTGACTATAATTTTTGGCTCTCTCGGCGCTTAAACAATTGTCAAATCTAATCTTTATATAATAATTATAGACTAGTGTTATAAATTATTATTTTTACTTTAAAATAAGACGTTAAATGTTAAAAATTACGATTAGAACCGTTGCCACTGGCAAAAAAGTGAACGCGGAGAACGAAAACGGGACCTTTTTGCACTAAATTTGCAATAACTTTTTTCTAATTAACCGATTTAAAAAAATTCAAAGTTCAGCATATTCGTCAGTGAAAAACAAACAACTTTGCAAAGAAATTTTTTTTGATAGCTATCAAAGTACGCTAAATATAGCGATTTAAACAATTAAATTGTTTATAAAAAATTATTGACCACTCTGACGACAATGCACTATCAAAAATCGGATTCAGGAGGGCAAAATACATCTAAAAGGCTTTGGTGAATCTATCTACATCAAAGAGGCCACGGAAACCTAGCTGGCCCCTAGACTATTAGTCCCGCTTTTTAAGTCAAAAAGTGGCCACAGTTGAGATGGGCATAAAGTACTATATGTAACTTGAGAAAAAAGTCGATTTTTCCCTCGGGTGATGCTGCCCTCGCTTCGCTTCACTCGCTCAGGCAGTAAACTCACCCGCGAGAAAAATATTCGACTTTTTGCCCTTGTTACATAATGTACTATTCTGCGTAGAATGTATATATACACACATATGAGGCATTTCACGTCAAGTATTCTGAGCCGAAAATTAACCGCAAAATCAGCGACTTTTGCGTTTGATATAAATATTATAAGAATTATTTTTAAAAAATGTATCAGATATTATATATTATGTTTAAGATGTTGAAATGCATCGTTTTTAAGAACTTCAAACGTTTATCAGGCCGTAATAATATTTTCTTTCTACTCAGTGTATTAGCAATACTATAAATACCGTTATTTTGACAAGCACCCATATGTACTCGTATAACGAAATTGGAAAATTGATTTTTTCGTAATTTTTGATAATTCTTGAGTGTCCCGCATCCTTAATTTATAGACAAGAGCTCATTAATATTATTTTCTATTCAAGAGGAAAATGTCTATCAAAGGGCGCTAACATATTCATTATATAACAGTGAGTATTGACTTTATCAGAACTTTAACCATTATTTTATATTTCACGGATAAAATCCGTTCATATTCATCTCGCATAGATTATTTAAATTTACTACATTAAAAAGTAAATCTAAACATTTATTATTTCCTATGCACTCATATTCCGATTAATTTATTTACGATTTAAATATGTTTTCAGTTGATCGTTAAAACCTTAAAAGTAACTGAATTCTTTCGATAAGGCTAAAAATTTCGTAATGCGACGTTTATCCTGATGCACTTGCTCTCAAAAGGATTTATAATATGCACGCTTAAAAGCTGAAATTGAATGAGAGTATTTGATGTCTCGAAATACAGACCACGAGAAAAAGAAAAAACGCAGTATATAACCGAAATGGAGGGAGAAGCCAGAGGGGCAAAGACAAGAGGGGGTAAAGATGCGAGGGCAAAAGGAAAAAGGTAGCGGAGCAACAGTGATGTTCGATGGACGCTCGTCTGGCAAAAGGAGAACTTCACCTTCTCGCCCCCCCTCCCCCTCCCTTCTCCATCCTCTCGTCTATTCATGGCTGTTGGCACGCGACTTACATTATGTATGTTAACCTAGGCTCTCTTATATTTACGAAATTCCCGTCTTGTAAAATGCTACCACCGACGCGCCAGTACTACAACCGTGTACCACATAGCACAGCGATCCGTCGATTAAATTTCATGAGGCGATGCGAAGATCAATGGCGAGTGTATTAATAATTGAGAGCCGGGCGAATTTAAATTGCTTGGCGTATAGTTTTAAATTGGATGACGTTTGTATAAGCAATGGCTGTCGTTCTGGAGAGAAGTGTTCGATGAGTGTACATGATTAAATTATTTCGTAAATAAGTTCGTGCACTTCGATTTTTAATAAGCACTTTCGATGAAATATTAATATAATTAACCATCCGTAGTTGATTATTTAAATTTATTATTACAAGAAATAACGCTGTTCAAAATATTTATCCAATTTAAAAATGACTATTTCCTATGGTGGTAGAAATGTAACTATATGCTGGTAGAAGTCTAAGTAGTATTTAAGCCAGAAATTTTCATAAATTACTTAAGGGAGAACTCCAGTGATTTTTTAACAAAAAATCGAAATATTTTTATTACATATTTTTTATATTTATAGTTCTATGAACATTTTGAGACCTGTCGGATGTAAAAACACTTTGTTGTACTAAAGTTATAGCCAGTTGAGTGAAACAATTAACATTGAATAGCATACCAAATTAAAACTTTAAACGCGCCTTTCTCGAAACTTACTTTTCTACCTTCAAAAAGTTCTTTGCGCAACCCATAACCATGGATAGTTTTGAAACTTCCAGAAAATATCGGTTAAAGTATTGTGAAAAGAAGTTAATATTTTGTTTCTAGGTATTTTGATGGTAAATGTTTTATTCATCGATTATAAGTGTTGAGACATGCAATTTTTATGTTTTTCTAAGTTCAAAAAACGTTTTATTTATTTTAGACCATTAATTGAGTTTAAACAATTTCAAAAATACTAACTTTTGTTCATTTTAAGTTGATAAATATCCTATAATGTTTTAAAATAGAATTCATTAAATTCGTATGCACAAGGAACTATTCTAAAAACCCTTGTTTTAATTACAAAAATATGTATTTTCTCCAATAACTAGTAAAAAAATTTTAGTGAAAAGTTCTCAAATTTTGTTTACAACCTTCTTCAATCATGACAAAAAAGTTATCGAATTTTTAATATTATTGGACAAAAGGGATTTTTTAAAAATCACTGGAGTTACACCTTAAGGTAGGACTCTGGTGTTTTTTGTCCAAAATATAAAAAAATATTTATTTAATTTTTTTAATCTTTGTAATTGTAAGAATATTTTGAAACGTATCAAATATCAAAACTTGATGTTTTAACAAAGTTATACGCATTTAAATAAATAATTTACATTGGAAAACATATCGACGCCTGTGCGGAAGAACCTCCTATTTCGGTCTGCGCATGAAGAAGCTCCTATGTCGGCTTGCACGAAAAACCTCTTAACTCGCCACGGCGATGAACATTCTATCTGGGCTCGCGCGAAGAGGTTCCTCATATATTATCCGTATATTATTATTATATAATAATATTATACCAATATTATACAGATGATATATGAGGATACCTTGAAATATATTTGTAAATATAAATCCATTTTGTAGATATTTTTAATAAAATATTAGATATAACCTTCTTCGTGCGGGCTGAGATAGGATCTTCTTCGCCGCTGCGAGTTAGGAGCTTCTTTGCGCGAACCAAGATAGGATGTTCTTCGCCGCGTCGAGTTAAGAAGTTCTTTGCGCGAGCCGAGATATGAGCTTCTTCACGCGCCGACCGAGATAGAAGGTTTTTCACGCGCAGTCCGAGATAGGAGGTTCTTCTGTCCAGGCGTCGATATAAAATTGAATCTTTAAACGGGGTTTTCTCGCAACTACTTTTCCCAACTTTAAAAAGTGACTTGCGCATAAGGTTTTTATGAATCTTTTTGAAATATTCATAAAATATACCTTAGTATATGTAGAACATAAACTGTTGACTACATTTAAATTTGTTTCTTCTTATCTCATTTTATCCATCAGTCACTATCTAAGAACGTGATTTCTTAGGGATTTTCACAAATCAAATGAAAACTACATTTTTTTTCTGTCGGCATGAATTAATTTTGTATAAATCGCAAGCCGATGTATAATGCATTTTGAATTTATAAAAACTTGTTTTTATTTAGAAAAGTTATAGCATTCTAAAGTGTCTTTATGATGTCACGAGCATAACATTAAAGGTGTCGCTGTATGATCGTGACATCATCAAAATCTTTGGAGCGTCATATCTCTTTTAATTTTCAAGATAATCGATAAAATTCCAAAAGTTTACAAAAGACATATACCACGATCTATTCAAATATGTTGTTAGACAAAAATGCTTTTTAATCCAATTGTATTTACATCAAAGTGAATTGGGTACCTTTATTAATTAATATATATATATATATAGCGCATGTAACACTTCATTTTTACAGAATATATGTGCACACTATATAATCCTATATATATATATATATATATATATAATCTTAAGCATTCTAGGTATTTAACGTTAATGTTGATTACAGAAAATTAAACTGATATGTAGCAAGCAATATTACATTAAGTCTATATTGCTTTCCCATTTATTTATGTATAAGTTTCTGAGGCTCCCGAGTAAAAAAACGTATATATATATATATATATATATATATATATATATATATATATATATATACATACAATTATATACATTTATATATTAAATAAATTAGCAATGTAATAATTAATTAATGCCAATTTAATAGTTTTTTAAAGGTTAGCATTGTTTTATATATTTCTTATTACAAAAATTTTTGAGTTACTAAGCCATTATTTTAACCACTATCCTAACTGCTCTTGTTGTAAGAGTAGTATCCGAAGTGCATTATAAGGTATACCAGTAGATAACTCATATATTGTCATATATAGTTATATACAATTATAAATAAATGGACTTAAGAAATTTTACGTTAGAAAAGTAAAATAGAGTTGTTAGAGAATGGTAAAGTTACATATAATTATATATAATTATATTGTTCCATATAGACATAGTATATCTTTGTATAAAGCAGTCAGTATAAATATTTATGTATCTGAATTGTATTGTATTGTACTGAATTGTGTTCTTATAAAGTCAATCATCGATCAATTAGAATGTTTTTGAATTTTTATTATTATCTTTTCTGTTATCTTGTATTTAGTAAGAGACAAAAGCGTCACGAAGCTACTTTAGTTATTTATAATAATTGCGAATTAGTCTTGGTTTGAGCCTTAATGGAGTACTACCGGTAATGCCATTTATACACCTAGTTGATGAAAGGATAGACTGATCAAGCGAGCTTTAATGGTTTAGAAAGATGAAGTGCGTGTCGTCTACACTACACAGTTGTTAATTTGTCTTAACCTTAAAAATGAATCGAATGTTTATATATTTATATATTTATATATTTATTACCTTTAATGCCTCGTCTTCACTTGCACTTTAATAGAGGATCGCTTTATTTTTCAATATTAAATAACATCACAGTGATAATTGATAGATAATTTTAAAGAGTTCCACTGTGTAGAAAATTGGTTTTAATATTTATTCATATTAAAAAAGTTTTGCTTTTCTAAGCAACATAAATGTTATTCAATATTGAAAGTTAAAGCGAGACGATAGTAAACTGTCAGTGAAGACGAGGAATATCTTTGACTATATTGCAAAATAATCTGTGTTTTTACACAATTTATTTCACGAAAAATATTTAATAATAAAATGCTTTTTATAATAGTGCCTGACTTCATGCCGACTCTTAGAGAATCTTGACCAGCTACATTCCAACTCGATTATTTAACAGTCTATGCTTTATCACTAGTGTAGAAACGGCATAAGAGAGTGACGGTTCAGAAAAATATAAAATTTAGCGTATGTGTAGATTTTAGTCAAAAAATTACTTAGTTAAATTTTGGTGAACTTTTGGAGTGTGAGGAAAAAGTTACAAACATTTCAATTTTCATAAATTGCACATCTTTCTCTTCAACTCTTCATTGTATAACACTGACAGTTCAGAATTAGCTCATATTTGGCAGATTATTAGTTAATAAACTAAAGAATAATGTGTGTCCTTATAAATAAGGATTTCGAACTTGTGAGCGTAATAATAAATAAATGAAAATAAGAAAGGTATACTTGACATAAAATGATGAGTCAAATCAGCATTTCATGCGAAACTTTATATTGATAATATGATAAATAGAATCATGCTTAATGAGAATGTATACTCATTATTTGGTGTAAGTTAATTTATGGAACTTCTGTTAGTAAGTATATCTCTCAAATAAATGTGCACTTATTTTTACTAACTAATACCTACCGGTAGTATTTCCAACGTTAATACGTCATAGATTATAATCGTACGACTTTACTTTCAATTTGACAATAAAGTGATTTCAATATAAAAGTGGTTTAGTTTATTTTAAAAACTCCTGCCGTATAATTCTGTCTTGACCAGAAATATATATAAAGATATATATAATCATATATAATTATATATAAGTACTTCAGAATCCTTTAAATTTAAATTATGTAGTTATATATGGTTGTATATAATTATATATGAGTATGAGTCAGACATATAAAATGATATGTAATCAAAACCCAAATATAACTATATATAACTATATATAATCATATATATTTATATATACTTGTATACGATTTTTATATATAACTTTCTATATATATATATATATATATATATATATATATATATATATATATATATATATATATGATTATATATAAAATCAGTTTTACTCGGGTTACTAAATCAGAATGTAAACTGTCACGAGCCCAACTGTGGATCGGTGCTTCTATTGTGGATCAGTTGGCTTTAAATAATTATTCTGAAACCTTTGCATTATTTCTTTTTTTATTTCGAAAGATCAGAGTAAGAACTTTTTAAGTAAGAAAATAAATAATACAAAACTTTCATAATAATGATTTAAAACCAAATGTTTCATAATAGAAGAACTGGTATACAATACAGTCCACGACGGTATGTTGTCAAAAAATGTCTGTCTGTATGTGGGTGTGTATGTATGTGTGAGTATGTATATATATATATATATATATATATATATATATATATATATATATATATATATATATATATATATATATATATATATATATAAATAATAATAAGGAAAAGTAATAATATATGAAATATCGAAACTCCTCACATGGAAATATAAAAGAATGACGATGAAATGTCAAAAGAGATGTTATAATATAATTTTGGATATTATAATTCAATTTGAACAGACTTTATGAAAATCTTTAATAACTGAATTATTAATATCAATATATATATATATATATATATGTGTGTGTGTGTGTATGAGCAAGCGTGCATACGTGCGTGCGTGCACGTGTGCGTGTGTTACATGCGTGGTAAAATTTTATATACGAAAAATGTACGTATATTTTAAAAGTTATACATAATTTCCATACCAGTTACATGTGATATCTGACAATAACTTTAAAGCAATGTTTAAAAAATGAATATGATTTTTATTATATATAAATAAACATTTTTTAATCACTGGTTATTTTATGCGATTTCTTACATTTTCTTACATTTTTCACGCGATAAACTAAAAATTCTGTCAACGAAATCTGATAATAGAGGACTAAGTCATTTTCAACCGCATAGAAAGCTAGAAAACTCGAAAAATTGAAAAAAGTGTTGTTGTTGTTTTTAAATATTAATAAATAATCGGGCTTTACAGGCCGGTTGATCAACCTTGAATGAAACAATAAAACATTACTATTAAAGTGCCCAGTACTAATACCTCCTTAATTACAAATAAAAGGCATAGTTAAAAAGTAGACTCGCGTATTCGCGTCACCCTGTGACCTCTTTTCTCGCAAAGTTTCCAGCATTGCGTAACCTCATCTAAGCATGTTAATAGAAAATGGAAGCCCGAGGCTCTATGCAGTTTCAGCGAGCATCCCCAGCTCGGCCAAGTCCGATCCTACGTCCCTCCGCAGCGGACGCGCGGCAGCTTTCCGCTCTCTTTTCCTGCGGACACAACACGGCAAATACTTTCCGAGTCTGCGCCACAGCAAAATGCTGCCGCCGCTGCCGCTGCTGCGTGCTGGTCCCCTCCGACAAATTGCTCTATACACGCGCATGAGTATACGCGTGTTTTGTGTGTCCGCGCGCGGGAGGCCGCCGCCGCGCTTTCTTCTCCCCCGCTCACTCTTTAATAAGGCACCTCCCATGCTGGCTTATTTTTCGACTTCCGGTCAAACGGGTCTCTCCACGGGCTGATCTCTCTCCCTATCTCTCCACGGGCGCCCGCTGCTGCTGCTGCTGCTGCTGCCCCTAACAGGGATGCTTTTGTACGCACGAAGCACCTGGCACGCGCCGACTCCTGAGACGTCTTTATGTACCCGCCGCTGCACCGCGCGCCCACTCCCTTCCTCTTCCTTTCCTCCGTCTCTTTCTTTTTCACGCTCCCTTCTTCCTTTATTTCTCTCTCTCTCTCTCTCTCTCTCTCTTGCTGGCCTGCGCTTGCTCTGCGAGCGTATAGCTACAGGTATATCTATATACCGCTGCAGTGTACAGGATGGCGCGCGCACAATCATATCCTTGGCTTTTATGGGCTTACTGCTGCACTGCTATACCATTGCCGTGTTACGGTCGTTTATCTTTTTCAATTATGTCACTGACTAACTACAGTTGCACACGGGAAAACGTTGCATCTCTTTCTTTATCCCTCTCTCTCTCTCCCTCTTCCTCTGAGTACTATAGCTACGGTCCTTTCTATGCGCTCATTTCTTTGGGATGGCCACGAGGCCTGAATACAATAAAATTTACTGGTTTCTTAATGCTACAGTGTACATAAAACTTTACGAGCGGCTTTACAGGATTAGGAATTTAGCTGGCTACAAGCGTTTAATGCCTATTTTAACATAATTGACGATAGTAATTGGGCTATTGATGTTATATAGGAAAGTAATTGAATTAGTCTTGCAAGATGACTTGGATTCATCTATAGCGTCGTCCTATAGGAATTCGTCCAATGCTTTACTACAATTGTTTATAAATATTTTTAAATTAATAATCATAATTTATTATTTGTTGAATTAAATTAGTTTATCCAATCATATATTTTGTGTTATGCAATTATTCAATATTAATTAACACAATTTTATTAATCAATAAAAAATGCTTACTTGTGTATGCAGAGAAGAAGTGAATCTATTTGGCTTAAAAATGAATTTTAGTAATTCTATATTAAAATCATTTTTCTTGTAATGGTTTCTTTGGTATTTCTGAAATATGAAAAAATAATCTTTACCTTTCAAAATTTTTGGTTTGAAAATCTAATAGAGCGTATACGTATTCATAAAAACGTTAATATTAATGGGATGTCAGTGCCAGTATGATGTTACGTTCTCACCGACGTTTTCGAATTTTTCATTATTCTTATAGACGATCAATGTATTGATCGCCACGAGCCAAATTATGCTCTTGCACACTATAGAATGATTCAATCTCCCGAAACGGATAGGTCTACTGTTTTATTTACAGTATTTAAGAACCCACCGTCGAAGATGTTGTGAATATTCCAATCCATAAGAGGCAAAATTGAAACAAAGAATATTATCTTATAATAAAAGATTTAGATTAGAACATTTTTCGAAAAGAATATACAGTACAGTCAAACAAAACCCGTGATGTAGATACACAAACTGATAAATCTTAGTACATTACTATATAGGAAATAATGATAAACCTTGCTAGTGGAGATATAAAACTGGTCTACATCTAGCGAAACTAAGTGGAATTAGAACCTAAGAAATTAAGGCATATTAGTGATCCAATGCCAATAGATTACAACAAATTTTCCCACTTCACGTTACACCGTCAAACTAATGGCGATATGATATGCAATGCGGAATAGAAATAGCGATCAATAAATTCATCTTCTCTAATATAAAATTATAACGAGCGACTATTTCGCACTTCATATCATATTGTCATTAGTTCGACGGTATAACGTGAAGTGTGAAAACTTTTTGTAATTCCATTATTCTTGTTCAATTTTTAATTTTTATTGATTATCTGAGTCATGCAGTGTTCTTCAAGGTATTTTAAACGCCGGATGATCGATTTCATTAATGAAAACAAAAAGAGTTGAAATACCGAAAAATGCGATGTAGAAATCTGCATTTAAATAGTAATTGATAATTGAAGTATTCATTCTACAAAAATAAAGTATTTAAAATATTGATACAAATCACCGAGTTTGTACTCTTTTATTTAAAAACTGATCTACAAACTAGTGGTACATAATACATAAATTGAGTGTGCATAGCAGTCAGTCCCGACCAATGCGCTCTGCAGTATTACCGACAACCAGCTCAACCTCGCTTTTTTCTTCATCCATCCACTCTAAAACCGCGGAAAACGCGCGCCACAAAGTAAAATAACGCTCTCTCTCTCTCTCGCGTGCGCGTTTATACCAAACGCACTTTAATAAATAAAGTAGCCATTCACAGCGAAGTACGAACGAACGAACAAAGCTGCATCTCTCCTCGACTCGCGCCAAAATTGTGAAGTGCATAACGAGCGCGCGTCTACGTCGTACACATCCACAGCGCATATACATGCCGTATACTTGGCCTCTCCTCTTTTTCCTCTGCGCGCGGGGTTTTATGAAAAATGCCCCTCTCTCGCCGGCTCATTACGGCAGCGCTCGCGCGCGCGCGCTGCACTGCTCGTTTTCACTTTATAGCTGCGCGCGAGCGCGTATATAGCCGCGAATCCCGTGGGAACCGAAGGAGGCGAAATCGCGGCGGTGGCGGCGGCGAAAGAAACGGCCGCGCGCAACGGTTTTGGCGTTTTTTCGCGAGTGAGAGAGAGAGAGAGAGAGAGAGAGAGAACGCGGCCTGGCTTGATTTGTCACGTGGTGGGTGGCGCGGACGATTACGTTGCATTTGCAATTTCACGCGTGGCCTCTTCCCCTACTCCCTTTCTCTCTCTCTCTCTCTCCCTGTTCGTCCTGCTTGCTTGGCTTTCCGCCGTCGTCGTCCTGGGCGCACCGCCGCAGATCCTGGCTGTGCAATCTGTCTGTCTCGCTCGTTCGCTTTCGTTCCCGCGCGCAGGAACCGAGAGGCTACTGCCACGCTTTGGCCCAATTTGCCCCGGCAACGATTCTCGACATCTTCATTACCTCTGAAAAAGCCAGGATCGCAAGTGTTTGCTTTATTTGGGTTAGATTTTGAAGAAAAGTTGATTGCACTTTGTTATTTTTGGATAGCTAATGTTTGGGGATATATGGTGATTAAGAATATTTGTGAAATAGCTCGTGTTGTCTGTTTGTTACACTATTCTTTGATTGGTTACGGGCAAGGTAACGTGCTCAAATGTGGGTTAATATGTTTTAAATATATAATACTTTTTTCGTATCTTTCGTGAGTTGCAAGTGTACTATACGGGTAATTCTCCCGAACTTTTCAAATCCGACGTACTACATGATAATTTCTTATTTTATGATAGCACTCAATTCTGCGAGGTTTTTTTCTATAAAACGGAGTTAAAAGACTACAAAAATCCGATCATGGGTCACTGGAAGTATGTATTATAATAAAAAGATTCGATATTAAGCATATACCCGCATAGTACTATCAAACTTTTAAATCTTCTTAATGCGATAAAGATGCCGTCTTTCTAAATGATATGGAAATGGAATGAAATCATTCTTTTATAATATATTTTCAAAAAACAAGCCCAGATTCGCGTGTCTGCATTGTGAGAGTGAGTATGAGAAGATATTTAAGCATCACCAAATATTGTAAAAATGTGTTTTTTTTTTCAAATTTACAGCTTTCATAAAAATTACTTTTCTGTTTTTTAAGTTTTGTTAATGATAAATTTTAAATGTTGGCATAATTGCTGTGCAGTTATTAAATTTTTTTTTATAACCGATATTTAAAAGATAGGGAAATTTACACATATTTTCAAGAATATTCCGTCAAATTTTCAAAATTCCAGACTCCGTAGTCTCAAAGATATTACTAATTTCATATGAATGCCTTTTTTGCTGAAAATTTAATAAAGGTGTTAAAATGTGGTTCACTCAACATTAATCGTACGCGAAATATCGTTAAACTAGTCGTTCCAAATAAAAGTTTGTAATAATTTATGTAATATCCAACCACTTTACGAAGTTTTGGTGTTTCAATTTCAAATGCACACATTTTCAAAATTGACAATTTTTGTTTTGCATAGAAAGAATTATGAATTTTCGTATATTTTTTTATATTAGTTTTTACGATAATATATTGTATAAGTAGTATACTAAGAGACAGAAGTACGTTATTTCACCTGCACTTGATGAGGCAATTTGAGTCGAAGTCGACTAAGCACGAGACAAAGGAAAGTACGTATCATGATTCGGAAACGAATAGTGCAAATGCATGAAGTCTAAAACAAGCTATTCCTCTTGAAGCACACTATATTTTTTGTAACAATACAAAATAGTTGTTTTTTTATGCCTATGGAGCAAAATCAAATATGACCGTTTTGAAACACGGTTCAAGCAGGCGCTGATAACATTGAAAAATTGAAATAATCCAAAGACTTTAAGGAGAAAAATAATTGAGAAATACTATAAAAAAATTAGCCTTGTTTTCTTGTTGTACAGGTCGAACTACCATATATAATATTAAAATAAACTTTTTCATAAAAAAATAATACACATGCACGTATGTAAAATTAGCAATAAATCAAGCATGTTAAAGCAACATATTTTGAATGAATTTATTTATATAGCGCGTGTAATTGTAGATACTTGAATTTGCAGTTTATCTTGATACGAACACGATCGTTCGGTTTTGGTAAAATAATTATAAGAATATATTAAGAATCGTTGCAAAGTATTTTAATAGATACTGACTTTGATTTAAATTATTTTGTATTATCGTTACTTTTGTGCAGTTCGCATCACAGGGGTGATTTCTGTTTTATATTTACAGTTTGATTATTTTGTCTGATATTTATAAATATTTTAATTAAAATTGAAAAACGTTGTTACTATTAGCTTTGCCTGTTGTATCAGTGCTTTAAACTCTGAAAACAGAGTTTTCATTTTGAAAATAATTACACCAGATGTAATATTTTATTTATAGAAACTATAATGTATTTTCTAAAAAATATATAATATTTAATTAAAACGTACAATTCAATTAAATTCCAAGTTGATTTTGCAGAATTAATAACTAAAAAACCTAAATAATTGAAATCGTACATGCAATAAAACCAAAAAGAACGGCATAAATTCGAAGAATTCTGGCATGCATGCGCAGCTTAAAATAAAGCAATGGAAATCGAAATATTGTTTCTAAAACGCAAGAAAGCTGACAAAACAAGCGCGCGACACTCCCGAGCCGAATTATTCAATTCGTCTTCGAGACAGGGGGCTGATTTGTTAATAGTGGCCTTGTGTCCCTCGCGCTCGTATACAGCACCGCGCTACACAACGTAATGAGCTACAAAAAGAACTTATCCGTCTGTCCATCGCGCTCTATCTCCTCCATCCATCTGCCTATCTATTTATCTCCCTCACTCTGCCTTGTACATTTACTTATATCACACACATGCACACATACACACCAGCCGCGCGCGCTTCCAGCACTCCGTCTGACTCCGATTAGTCTTCCCTGTATACCACTCCACCTAAGATCTTACGCAGACTTCCTATTCCCCCTCCACTCCGTCCTCCCTTGCTTATTCGACTTTCTGTGACTGGGGACTCGACACCCCACTTGGGCATGTGACGATATCCTCGCTTCCCTCCTTCCGAGCATGCTTCGCTGCACTGCACTCCGATTCTATCTTTCTCTCTCGCTCTCTCTCGCACTCTCACTCACAAAGTCTGTCTTCAGCAGCATCGAGATTCCCCAGGCAGCCAAATTACACCGGGTGTCAATCCAAGACTCTTGCTCTCCCCTCTCTCTCTCTCTCTCTCTCTCACACACACACACACACTCTCTCTTTCTCCGTGTACTTGTATTACGTATATATCGCTCCTTCGCTATTGCACTCTTCACCGACTGACTGCAGCGCGCACCTTCTCACTTGTATTTGATTTCTCGAACTTGTATTCAATTATACATATAGGTATGTATACGTATCTGCCAAAGTACTCTTGCCTAAATAAGTGTAAGTGTACACCAGCCAACGTCGTCGAATCATATTTCAGATATCTCGACGTGTATATTCATTAACAGTGAGTCACAGGGTACATGTGCATTAGTGCGTATGCATATAAGGGTAATGTGTGGCAAAACGAGATGCGGGGCAAAATGGGGTACTGGCTTTATCTCATATTAATCGTGGTTGCGTCAAAACGGATTAAATAATAACCGAGAAATAGGATGCTATGAGATGAACTGGATGAAGTTTGCAAAGAATAGGGAAAAATGGTGTGATTGTACGAACAAGGCTATGGACTACATAGTTGCAACCACTAGTAATGGTAGGTACAGTTATGATGTGAATATGATTACAGCGGATATAAAAGTATGATATCTGTGATCATTCAAGCACTATTACTACTAACCATTAATAGGTGGCCATTATTATTATTATTACTATTATAATGTTTGACTTACTTATTTATAGACTGGCAAAATCCGCGATCACTCTAGTTTATAATGCAGAGAAATAGTTTATAGTCAATGACTTTCTTAAGTAAAGAAATAATTATTTTATTTTTGAAAGTTATGGGATATTTTAATATAGCATTAAAAAATTACATATGAATTGTTTTGCCCCGCACTGAATACAAATAAAAAAAAATATTTCTAATTAATAATAAAGCTTTAATGTTTGCACACCGAGATGTTACTTACGCTACTACGTACGTTCTAGCGTCATTAATTCTTGCTTAAAACAAAAAGTCCAAAAAGATTTTCTTTTCATGTAATTTTACCCTAAATAGACCTAAAAAGATAAATAAAAAGTATAAAAATTGAATTTCTGTATAATGCTGAAAACCACTTGCATTTTTTATGAGGTAACGTCCATTTGTTTATGTAACGAACAAATTGTTAGAGTTGATTTCTTATTAACTTTTTAAGTCAATCGAGGTTGGTTGATCAATATGTGTATCTTTATGTGTACAAATAATAGTAGAAATGTAAATTACACATTTCGAAAAACACGACGTCTTAAAGTTTTCAGTCGCCGTATACCTGCACTGGAGACACGCATACTGCAGTAGCTACATCTAACGCAATGTATTGAACTTCGCTATGAAACTCTAAGATTCTTACTAGGAATAATCAGGCGTACATGCGCGCCTTCTGTCTTGAATGAGAATCGACCATTCGATTAGCACGCTCAGAATTCAATATAACTCGAAAAAACGATAAACAGGAATGAGATTTTAATACAAGGGAAATAATATTACTATCGATTGATACAATAAAAAAATTAATTTTTTGAATTCTCTAATTAAGGTTCTCCTCTTAAGAGCTTGAATTATTGAACTCAAAAGTTACATTTGATAAATAAAAAGGTATGAGTAGATATTAATTTTGAAACAACTGATGAGGGAAAAACGGAGCCAGGCTAAACGGGGTACCAAAAACATAGACAAAAATAAACAAAAAATATGGTTTTCTTTATAATAATTTGAAGAAAATGAAGTTGAAATTAAAAATAATGTTATTAAAATTTTTAAAAGATTACCCTTGGAGAAATCTGATAATGTATATAAAACGCGTTTTAAACTAGAAACTTGATATTTTAGTAAAATTGTTTTAAGAAGTGACTAATTATGTCTAATCTTCACTTTTATTGGGATATTGATAAGATTTATCAAAGTTCTTTTTATTCAATGTTAAATATATTCAGATCGTGTTCTGAAGCAATAACTGGGAATACTCTATTATGTCCTGCACTGTATGCAAATACCAAAAAGAAAAAAAATACATTGTTACAAACTGTTCACATTAATTATTTATGCGTGCTATGGCAATTGTATAGGTTTTATTGTTAAAATATAATTATAACAAATAAAAATAATCTCTAAAAAAATGTATTTTTACTCGTAAAGTATAAGAAAATGAAACTTATTGTTATGTTCCCCATTTTACCCCATTCTTTCCTATGTGTGTGTGTGTATATATGTATGTATATATGTGTATGAGTGAGCGTGCGTGTGTGTACATGTATGCGTGCATTTACGTACATCTATATACGCTCAAGGTATTATACGGGAGAGTGAAGGAGGTCGAGTGCCATTAATATTGCCATGTTGATTTATCACCGCTCTGGCTTTGTACTTTGTGTAGAAGAATACGGCATAGCGATATACAACGCTGCCGCTCCGGCGCGCTGTTCCTGCCTCTCTGCAGCTAAGATCGAGTGAGTCGTTGCGAGCTAGCGCGCACGCCGCACGACAACCCGTGTATCGATGATAAATACTTTATGCGAATATTTGCTTTACATTGGGGATGATTATGCCCCGCGCGCCCACCCGTTGAACCTGTTCCGACAAATTCATTTCGCTGTTGCGTACTGCAGTGTGCGCGCGTGTCTGCGCCGGGGAGCGAGAGCGATGAGTGCAGACGTTTCGCCGCGTGCGCGCAGCACAGCGACGCAGGCGCGCTGATGAGGAATGAAAGTGACAATCAATTCAATTCTTCGCGTGAGAGAATACCTTTGGGATTGATTGTGTTTACCGAAATAGATGCTGCGGAGAGGAGCGGAGTAGCAGGATTTATTATCTGTTCGAGAATGTATATTTGGTTTCTGTTTACTTAATTGATGTAATGAAATGTGATTGCGCATTTACTATTAGATCATATCAACGAATGTGAGTTATGTGTGCTGTATCACGGTGGGCTAATTAGTGAAAATATTTAAGATTAGAGATTCTTTAAAGTAGTATGATACATATTACTATACATTTCACGTAATTTTTTATACGTCTGGAAAATTTAAGAATCTTGAGATTCAAAATAAACTTATATTCGATTGATGCTGGATTTGGAAACTCTGATTACGTTATAAAACATTATATACATTATTGCACTAGATATTTATACAATATCTCTTACCGCAGGTAATATTATTAGCAATTTATTACATTTATATCACATTCCCAGAATAAAATATAACACATTTGTTTAATTTGATTTCTGTACACAAAATACATCATAGGAAGATACAATTTCTTCGTTCAGTTAGAAAATTGTTTCAAAGGTTAGGAAACTTCAATACAGTAATCAAATTCAAGTAAATAACTTTTATTACATGAAAATATACGTTACTCGGTTTTACGAAAATATACAAGTTTGAATTATCATAACAGTCTTGTTCTGGAGATGTGAAATAATTATATTATAGTGGCAAAATTATATTTTGAAAATAAATAATAAATTGACAATAAATTTATTTTCTATTTTGGACGAAAGGTTTTTTCAATTGCTTCTAATATTTTATGCATACATAGTATGTGGCTGTATCCTAAATATGCTCCAGTTAATCCGATACCAAAGTCGTGTTTGAGATTTCGTACATGTGCTGACTAATGAATAGCTAATTCTGATAATAAATTGTGAGCTATATTTATTTCGATTTTTTAGACCTATTTGCAAGTCATCAATTTTCGCGACATAAGAAACTATGTCTGAAAATGAGCAAAATTTATGTACTATAAAAATTTATTGGCTTTCCAATTAACATTGACAAGAGCAGCCTGCTTTGCTTATAATAACTTCGGTCTATTAAAATCTCGTCACTTAAATTACAATTTATAAGGACGAATGATACATAATAAACAGTTTGCACTGAGAATGAATTACAGTCTATGTTTAAACTCATACTCGCATAAAATAAATGCCTTTTTATTGCTATCGGTACATTTACCTACAAAGGGAAAATACAAAAACCCCACGCGTTTATGTCGTACTTTACTCGGCAACAACTAATTGCGCCGCTGTCAATCCATTACGACTAATCGGCATTGCGCTTGATTTTTCGCTCATGCTATTCCGCTACACAAAGGTAAAGTAGACCCGGCCGGGCTACGCGAAGAATCAAATTTTCACATCCGCTAAAAGCCCAACGATTTCCGCTTCAGCCCGAGAATGAAATTCTCGCAGCAATTTATTAAAAGCTCCTGAACAGGAAAAAGGATTTTTCGTAAATTGAATTGACTCGGCCTGCACCCTGCATCACGCGTGTACGTGTACGCGTATACACGCGTGCGCTATACGGCGAGTAACCGCATATAACGCACTTTCACACACGCGCTGCGCTGCATATCCACGCGCGCGAGCCAAGCTCAAAGCGACGAGGCAGTGCAGCGTGCCGCCAAGCGCGCAGCGCGCGATTTCGCTTACAATCTCGTAAAGACCAGCTCGTATGCAAGAGAGAGAGAGAGAGAGAAGCAGAGCCACCGTGAGGGATACCCTGAAAGTAGATGTGGTGTTGCAGAAGAGAGAGTGAGAGACAGAGAGAGAGAGAGAGAGAGAGAGAGAGAGAGAGAGAGAGAGAGAGAAGAACAGAGAGAGGGATGTATAGCGAGAGAGAGAGAGAGAATCCACACTTTGCGACCTCCTGCTGCCTTGTGCACACATTGCCAAGCTGTAGCTGTAGCTGCTGTGTAGCTGCTGCAACGTACAGTGAACGAGATAACTCCCAGCAGGGAAGAGCCGCGGTGACTTGTGCGCGAGAGAGATAATACTCGCGCGCGCGCGCGCGGGCAGGAAAGAGATGCGTTCAGCTGGAGCGAGAGAGATAGAGCAGCTGCACAGGCACAAACTACATAGGTGTACACGAAGTAGATAATGCATGGAGAAAGACGAGAAAAAATGGGGGCAAGAGAAGCAGGGAGGGATGAAGAGAGAATTATGCTCGGCTGGAGGTGGTATGTGGAATGGAGGAGCGGAGTGGGAGAAGATTAGATGATGCGCTGGCCATACGGATGAACTGGAGACAGATCAAAGGTGAGTGTTGCACAGGGAGATTCGAGAGAGAGAGAGAGATGCAGCTCGAGTTTAAATTACACCTCAATTGCTATACTTGACGTATGCAGAGCAAATAACGGATACGTACCTTGGTAAGTGTCTTTTTTGTGTTGTGTGATAACTACATTACTTTTGAACACATGTTTGCGCATAGCCTTTTCGTAAAGTCAGATTTTTAAAACTTATTTGTACCTGTAAGAATCTCAATGTAGTAACTCATACACTACTATTTTCCAAAAAGATTTTATAGATCATTCTGAAATTTTGTTAGCTTTGCAATGCCTACTATAATATGAAGGTAGTCTTCTATTGAAGTATCTAATATTTCAATAATTATTTTATTTATGAATAAAGTAATTTATTTTTCTTTACAAAAACTTATGTTTTATTTACAATTTGCTATTATTCTTAGATAATCTCCTATTAAAAAATAATTGTAATCTTGACTCAGAAAATCACTACGAAGTAATACGCGTCAGTTTACTATGGTGTAGAAGCGTGTCGGAACATAAGAGGATAGGTTAGAAAAGTGGAGATAGTAATGGGGCATACGGAAGGAAATTTTTTTCAACAAAAGAAAGATATTAACGCCATGTTGAATACGTTTATTACAGTGTAGTGCTTAGAGGGTCCAAAGGGAATGGGGTGATAAGGGAGAGTAAAGGGAAAAGGGGAAAGGGATATAGACAGTGGAGGAAGGATAACATAAGGACCTGGAGGGGAAAACAGAATAAGGAAAGCGGGCGCGTATCCTCATAACAAATAAGGGGCCGTCCATTACTTACGTATTAAACATATTAAGGTAGGACTATGGTGAAAAGACAAACCTGTTTTATTGTTCAGTCTTACGAGATAACATTTTAAAGGCTTATGTAGGATGATATTAATATGTTCTATATAAACTTTTAGCGGAAGATATCGATTATTTTCAGAGTTATTGATAAAACTCGTTTATTTTTTAACAAAAATGTATAGTTTTCAAAATGTCACTTGTACATAGCATTTTGCCAAAAACCTCTGAAAAAAATTGAGTTACTTACTTGTTCGGAAAAAGAAACTGTTGACAGAATTTGAAAAATCGACTTTTACTTCCTTAAAACAATTTAGTTTTCGTTTGACTTATAAAAATGCTTTAAAAATATCATTTTTTGATATCACAGATGGATAAAATGAGATAAAAATAAAAAAATTTAAATGTAATCATCAGTTTATGTTCTAAGTATACTAAGGTAAATTTTCCTCGTGCGCAAGCCACTTTTTAATGTTAGAAAAATTAGTTGCGAGAAAAACACGTTTAAAGTTTCAATTTTGTATGTTACCTAATGTAATTTGTTTTACTAAAATGCGCACAACTTTGTTAAAACATCGAGTTTTGACATCTGATAGGTTTCAAAACATTCCTACAATTAGAAAGATTAAGAAAATTTAATAAAATTTTCCTACCTGAAGAGGAGGGTAGCACTATTTCTTACAGAGGGGAGTAGGGGGTTAAAACTATTTGTTACATAATACTTTTGCTACCAATAACTTCTTCTTTCAACTCTTAGCATTTGAAAATCAAACACTACACTTACACTTACACTTTGAAATACAAATTGTTAACTTTTTTTTTCGATTCACAACTACAGGCAGCTCCTTAAGGTAGGACTCCTATAGGTAAGGTGTTATTTAGTAAAAAAAATAATTTTTTTCATTAAACTTTCTTAACTTTTGTAACTGTAAGAATGTCTTAAAACTTATCAGTTCACAATACTCGATGTGCCTTTTTGTGTTTATATACCTCAGTAAACGTGATGTTTGAAGCATTTTCATAATTCAATTGATAAATAGTTTGTTTTAAGGAAATAGAAGATGATTTTTTAAATCTAATCTAGTTTCTTTTGTTGACCAAACAACAGAAAACGACTCAATTTTTTTCAAATCATAATCTCAAAATGCTATGCGCAAGTGACATTTTAAAAACTGGTTATTTTTGTGCGTAAGCAGTCAATTTTTCTGAGTAACTCTAAAATTAACCAATTTCTTGATTAAAAATTGGCACAGAACTTATTATATCGTCCTACGTAGGGCCTTAAAATTTTAGCTCGCTATACTGTATGATATTACGTTCCTAACAGTTGAAGATGCTGACTTCCAAGTAATTAGTTGGTACATAAATAATCTGACTCTGTTAAGTTAGCATTCAAAACGTAGAAGTACATGCTCCCTTTGACAGTAATTGAGAATGGGGAATAAGCTCTTGATTAAAATTAAGAGAAAAACAACATTCTTGCTGGTTCTGGAGTGATGCTATCCGATCTTCACCTTTAAGCTGTATCTCTGGGAAGTCTACCTTAATATTATCCTCTCATCTAAGCCTTAGTTTACGAAGTAAAACATTAATGGCCCTACAGGATCTCAAGTTTCTATTGCGTGTCTTGCTCATCGTAATCTACAACAACCTTTGATTGCCTTGTTAATGCAAGGTGATGAATACACGCGGTTGTCTGCGCTCCATTGTGTAGTTTTCTCCATTCGCCATTGTCTTCAACCCTAACGACTTCATTTTGAAAAAGGAGAGATTTATTTCAGTCTTACGTTACTTCTATTGCTATAAAAAGTAATAAAAGTCATATTTACTCAGAAAATAATATAACACTTATGAATATGCTTTTTGTTTCAAACAAAAAAGTCAGTTTTTCTATAAAAAAATGTATAATTTTAATTAGTTAAGCTATTTGTATTGCGCTTGAATAAATGTAAATTAACAGCACTGCGTCAATGTATGCGCATGCATTTCTGAATACGTTACGCTTATTTATTATACTTTTACTTTTATAATGCACGCTCCATTATACGCCCCTTTGTAATTTTAAAATGATTGAAGTAACTCAAAAAAAATGTAAATTTCCGCTTTACAGAGTGAATTTCCATCGTTCGATCAAAAAAGAAAGAAAAAATACGATCAATTATCGACACAGTAATCCTACGACGATAGCCAAATATGGGCCAAGTACCAGCAGCAGCAGTGCAGCAGCAGATGAGCGGTCGCACGCTCCTCTTCAATAAAAAAGAACTCCTCGTTCGATTGACCCAAATTCGTACATACGCACATAGTTTCCCTCGCGTCCAGTGCTCGGCGAAGCGTGTCGCCATAAAATTAGCCTCGCAACTACGCAAAGCAAACAAAAAATCCAGCCCGAGTACAAAACTCACACAAAAAGAGGGAGACGGCACACGAGGGACGCTGGATCGTTACGTGCGTAGCCCCTCTCGCGCATCACGTCGGTGTTTACGTTACAGCGCGAGCGCGCGAGATCGGTGCAGCGGCACTATACAGACGCGAGGAAAGTGCATCAGCAGCGGCGGGCGACACGCTCTCCGACTGCACTCTAGGCCCTAATGCGCCTGCCTGCCAGCCTGTCTGCAGCCATCTATAGCGTGTCCGTGCAGCCGAGCTGCAGAGAGTCGTTTCTCTAGGGGGAACACGCTGCCGCCGCCGCCGCCTCGCGAGGAGAGGAGGGTGATAATTGCCGAGCCGTTAGTGTCGCTGCTCCCTCTTTTTCCCCGTGTGTGTGTCGCCGTCGTCTTCGAGTGCGCGCAGCGAGTATGACCCAATGTCTGGGTGAAAGAGAGCAGCAGAGCGGCAGCGGCGGTGTCTCGGAAAACTATACACGCGGACGACTCTTGGCGCACATGCGGCACGTAAAGATCCTGCTGAGTGATAATGATGTGTGCGCAGCGCGCGGAGAGAGGGGGGACAGCCGCGAAGGGGGAAAAAAAACGAAAGGAACGCGAGCTCTCCGAAGACCGGCGCTTTAATGACGCTTCTTTTCACGTGTAAAATCATTCCTTACCCCGGTTTTACGAGGCGCCTTTTTTGCTTTGTTTACAGGATGACGCTCGTGCTGTTGCCGTCGCTGCTTGCGGTGATGATGTATCTCTTGTTGCGGCTCGCGTGGAAATTGCCGGGGAAAACTCAGCCGGCAACTGCTTTATTCGTGCTGATGTACGAAGCGTTCGTTATGATATTTGTTCAAACTTCATTACAATGCTGCTATTTTCGGAATGGCATTGCAGTTTCAATTTAATATACAGATTTCATTTTTATTTAAAAAGAGCACCAACTCAAACAAAAAGTTATCATCTTTAGCCTTAAGGTAGATCCATCGTTTCTTCAAAATCCATCATTAACAAAACATAAAACCTCTGCCAATTTATTGGCACTTAGTTTCCTCAAACCTAATTAATCATTCCCATATGAAATTGTTCTAAGGAGGATGCCCATGGTTGGCCTATGTCGACCCTAGGAAAACATTGATGAGGGACCTATAAAACTGATATGAACATGATAGATTTCTAAAATCTTAAGAGAATAAACAAAAATTTCCGTCTTTATAAAGTGAAATTTTCGTAAAATCAGTTCATAAAATTTTTTTCTTTCACAATGTAAAACCTCAAAATCTTAATCCTACGCGTCACAATAAATTACTCTTTTCAGCACCGTATTTATTCAAGGAACTTCACGAAGTGCACGTCCCTAGGTAACATAATAAATGAATTTTCGTTTTACGACGGTAATTCCACTCCTTATGACATGTACTATAACTTAAATGGAACATGATTTCGTTAAAATATTTTTTTATAATTTTTCTTTCGAAAAACAAACAAATTGTTAACAAATTCTAATAAATAATTTTAAATCAATTTGTTTTTTGAATAATAAATGATAAAATAATACCAACGAAAATATACTCCATTTAACATAATACATGTCAAAACAAGTCAAATTACCGTCGAACAAAGAAAATTCGTTTATCATGTCACCTAGAAAGATCGTAAAGTTCTTTGAATAAATATGGTGTCGAAAAGGGTAATTTATTGTGACGCGTACGATCAAGATTTTGAGGTTTTACATAGGTAAACATAAAGATACATAAGCGAAGATACATAGGCAATACATAAGGCCAAATTAGCACGGTTACCGCTAGAGGCTTTAAATATGTTATCGAAATGTATCGGAATTTCTTTTTGGTCGTCTCTCAAAGTCACTTTTTTTTTATTTAAAAGTTTTTATCATAAATTTTGGATTTGAGAGGCTATAACTTATGTCTGTGAATTTTTAATACAAATTTCTTCACTCATGTCAGAATTAATTGTATTTTTAACAAAATAATCTTCGCAAAAGATCAATCCGATGCTTAGAACTCTCAAAATCATGTGGACGATGAAAAAGAGCAGTTTCTTTTCGATAGTTATTTAAAGACTAAAACAAAAAAAAATTCCGATAAATTTCGATAAAATATTAAAATTTACCGAAAACGAAAATGTAATAAATGATGAATAATTCATTCTCACCTTAAAATATATAACCAATTTAATTAAAATTTTAAGGCGGTTAGGTCCTCTTAATGTCTGATAGAATTTTGATTTTTTAACTTATTTTATCAAATTAGGACCTCTTTTTATAAAGTTTCCCTTAACTCCCCGCATTAAATTTTTTAAAGCTATGTGATTGTAAAAAATAAAGTTTTACTAAAAACATGTTAGAAACATGTTTTGAGATACTGGGAATCAAAATACGCTATTTTTATGTGTGTTATGTGGGTGTGTGTATGTGCGTGCGTGCGTGCGTGCGTGCGTGCGTGCGTGCGTGCGTGCGCGAGTGTGTATGTGTGTATGGATATAGATCAACATTACTCAGAACATACACGGTGAAGAATAATGATTCGGAGCTCATTATTTTGGTTTTTCTTTAAGGACGGTTGATCAAATAACTTTTTTTTTGTTTTTCGCTGCGTTCTTGTTTTTGAGCGGTTTTTCAATTTTTGAGTTTTAGTTTCTTGGGTTTTTTAAACCATATAAATAATATCATCGATTGAATGATAATGCATTTGAACGAGCATAAAATTACCTATCTTCTCCCATCCAGAATTTTGAATAAGCTATTTCCCTTATTTTGTCATTCACGAAATCGTCATTTTTTTACAAATGTTCATATCTGTGAAATGTAAGAATGAAAACTTTTGAGAAAAATTAATATGATTAGGAATATGAATAAGAATATTCTGCAATAGTTGTTATGCTTTATCTTTTTCCTTTGAAGGGAAAAAAATATTTTTGTAAAGAAAATCGATTTTTATTCAGTAGGGAATACTGGATTATGTCGGCAGCATTTGATCTGAAACTTTCCGAAACGGTAACTCTTTACTATCTCTTGAAAGAGTTCTTTGTCCAGATCACAACGACTTTTATACAGTGGAACCCGGTTATAACACCGCCGCACGGGGCTGTAGGAGCTGGAACCCGTGTTGTATTAGGATCCCCCACTCCGGAATACGTGCAATGCAAGTTCAGCCTTGCCTTTCATCGCATGCGCATGCGTGGCGGTCGGCTGCGTGGTAATGCGACCGTAGGTCGCTTGTGGTGGGGGACGCGCCATTTGTATATGTGCGTGTACGTGTGAAGGGGGGTAGCTCGCACGGCGTTATAACAGGGCGCAGTATAACCAGGTGCCACTGTATTTCGAGATATTTGAGTTTATATATTTTTTCAAAAATCTTCTTGATCGCTTATATCTCTAGAAAGGCATGGTCATTTTTTATCAAACAGGGCTCATTTCTCTAATTTTTTAATGAAGATTTGAAATTGAAAAGAAATTTAAATATTCATAGACTCGTTTTCTTCTTATAACGATTTTTGTATTTTTGGATTTTTAAGATTTAGTTTTTCTAGTTCTTTGGTATGTTAGAAATATTATGATCAATTTAGTGTAAATGCATTAAACGGAGCATACAAATTACCTGTCTTCTACAACCGCAAATTTTACGTAGGCTCTCTTTTGGCTCTCCCTTCTTTTGTTACACACGTAAAACGTTATATTTAGTTTAAACGATTATATCTCGGAAATCTATGATGGCAAATTGTTCACAAAATTTTAGATGATTAGGAATTTTGTGAATTTACATATTAATATTTGTTTGCAGTTAATTTAAATATTTAAATAATTTAAATAAATTACGTACCGAGAAAAAATTGCTGTAATAAGGATTTTTTCCTAACGTTCTGTAATTTTAGCCAAAAATTATCTTTTGTCAAACCATCAATGATAAAAACCACACTCTTTTTGAGGTATTATTTAGAAAGAGATATGCCAATTTAAAATTAGTTTATTAGAACAAAGAATTTCATATTGGAACAATTAATTTAGTTTGAGGAAGCTAAGTGCCAATGAGTTGGCAGCAGCTTTTTTTAATGCTTATATTTTACAAACTGTAAACAATAGAATCAGTTTTGTACGTCACCACGGATTCTCTAACTTAATACGCATCCGTTACTCGCATTACTCGCAATTTATTAAAAATTCATCAATATATTTCGTCGGTGCAGTGTAGGGAGTGTAGGGAGCTTGGGTGGGAGAAAATGCGATTTTGTAATTTTGCGCGTTGGTTTCATTCCCACTCTGCTGTATACAAAAATACTTAATACAAAGAGACCTGATAGAAGTCCTTATAATCTGGTCAAAGAATTCAGCCAAGAGATACAAAAAAGCTACCTTTTTGAAAAGTTTCAGATCGATTATAGCTGTTTTAAAAAATAATCTTTTTTAGATACTTTTTTGCCTGCTCACTACTTTTTTGCCCAATGATCGGAAAACGGCTACTTTTAGCCCACTTTACATGCATTAAAAAGTGTGAAAATCATGCTTGTTACAAAAAATCAATTTTCTTCAAAGAATGGCCCGACCGATGATTTTGATTTTGATCTTAAAGTGTTTATGAAGCGCTATACTACAATAATCTACAAACATTCCATTTTGTTTAACTATTCATTTAAAACTAGTTCAGTCGCACTGTTATATATGAGTAGTGTAAATAACAATTTTACCATGATGTTTACATCGACGGTGAATGTAAACCAATACAAAATATGGTATAAAAAGAAAGGATGAAGAGCTTAACATTTTTCTGCATAAATTTTTGTATTTCAATACATATAAAGTCAGCAAACACAAGTTTTATAGAATAATAAGTCTCAGAAAGGCTGTCATTCGATACGCGGTGATTACGAGTATCTTTTGTACACTTTATTTTTATGAACATCAATGCTTGTAGTTAAACAACATATGAGCCATTCGTTCAAAGAACGACCTAAGACGTATTTGGTTGTTATAAGAAAAAGCGATTTAAAGATTCAGCGTTCTATTGTAAACTGAAAAGTATTACCATTTGAAATTTTTTGCATTTATTTTAGAGATATAAGATAAATGTCCCAATTTCTGCTCACGTCCCTATTTCTAATCGTTCAAAGTTTTTCTGTTATTATAGATATGAAGGTTGTTTTAATATACATTATATCCAAGCTAGCTGTACCTTTATAGTATTCCAACTAAAAACTGTAGTGTTGAATTAAACATATTGTGAATTCTGATTAAATAACTTGATAATAGTGATAGTTTGAGGTTAGACGCAGATGCATTCTGCATGTCCCTATTTCTAATCACAAAAAAATAACGTTTCAGTTGTATTTATACAATATGTACACTGTTTTCTACTTATGCATCGTGAAGTATTTACGCGAATTAACATACTAATACAATAAAAAGATACAAACCATATGAATGAAGTCTATAAAATCAACGGTGATCAGAAATAGGCACACATCGAAATCGTCGCTTTTTGCTGTCAGCCGAAATAGGTGCATTTTGGGTACGCTTTTTAATTGACTATTATTAATATTTAAGTATTTAAAATGGGTTTTACGCATTTACATTGTATTGTTCGATTCATAATTAAGATAATAATCATATCTGCTTTATAAATTAATGTTAGAATAACTTTTTAAACCTTTCTGTTTGATGCAAAATGCTTATATGAGCAGAAATTGGGACATTCATTTTACTATTCAGTAATCTTGAAGAGTTATATTAGTTTATAATTCATTTTAGATGTTCGGGGTATCAACAACTAATATTAATTTTATAATATAGAAAATATATTAGCTTACAAAATAGTTTATTGAACAGTTTATAATAAGAAAAGAGAAACAATAACATGAAAAATATAGAATAAAATGTGATCATAAATTAAATAAATCAAGTTATTCGCTTTCATTATCGAATTTCTCATTTGAAGCTTGAGTCACTGTTTGCTTCCTTTTTGCAAACTTTTTGCAGACAATTGTATGGTTGTGAATTTGTCGATTGGTATATTGAAGAAACAGCATTAAAAATAAAAGATCCTTTTCTGAGCCACAGTGATACTAACTGCAAACAGTTTTTGTAGACCAACTGATATTTTCTCGAAATAGTAGCGTTAGTTTTGGAATTAAAATTTACACCGCTGCCATTGTATTAGTTGTAACCAAATACAGATTTTGTTGGTTTCAGTGCCAATTTAGCATCTGAATAGTACTTCTGAATAGTAAAAAGTAGTACCTTTTTGTTTAGGAACCTTTTAATTAAACCTTCTAAACTTCTAATATATGTGAGTAACAACAATACGTTCTGGGACGCGTATCAACATCAGTTGTAGCGCAGGGACTTGCAGCGCGTTTCGCATAGACATGAAAATACAGCAGACGCGCAGCAAAAAGGTTTATTAAAGTGTCAAAACTGTTCAATACCTATTAATACTTTACAGATATACTTTTACGATTAATATCTACGAATTGGAACAAAATCTCGAAAAATGACCTAAGTCGACTTAGGTCGTTCTTTGAGCGAACGGCTCATATTAACTGAACAACTTTGGAGCAAATATAAGAGAGGATAGTGTAGTAATTTTCCAGAGTGCGCATTAATAGTACCAGAGTATTGTAAGAGCTCGTCCACTGACAGATTTGTTCGATTCGGCGGAAGAGTCTGAGAGGAGCTTGATGTTTGTTGGGATGTATCTACAGTGGACTGTTCTGTTACTGCAGAGTCTAAATTCAGCCTAGGTTAACGAAGTAAATTGACTAGAGACATTTGACTGCTGTAGAAATTGTAAGTTGGATCCATGAAGTTTAAAATCTAATAAGTTTTTATCTGAATTATTAGAATCTATAGTGTCTAGAGAAATAATAATAATTCAATGCAGCAACGTCTAGGTAAAGCCGACGTTACGTTTACTTTAGCACAGCCTATGTGATAGTATGCTTTGCATATAGGAGACGACGTTAGGGTTACGGTAACGTTACGTTTGCATTTTTTACAACTTGGCATCCAAAATAATTATCTGACATGAATATAATATTCCGTCAAGGAACTAACTAAAAACTATTTATGCTACAACAAAATATAAAAATAAATAAAAATAAGAGATAATAACTTCGTGAACACAATAGAAAAATAATATACATATAAGTATTTTTTTAAAAGCCTTGTCAGCTAAATCTTTGACTAAAAATAGCTTAAATTTTCCTAAAATTTAGTGTAAGTGCTTTTCAATACGCTTAAATACGATAAAGCTGTGCTTCTCTAAAAGTAATTCTCAGAAAAGATAAAAAGAAGAAAACAAGTAGTATAAATTAATACGGTCAGGAATCGATAACGCAGGTACCTAATTTGCCGACTGTGCAGTGGTTTGAAACAGAAATAGTCAGACGCCGTTTTTGTGCGATGGCTTTAATAATTGTGTGAATAGACAAAACAATACTAAATAATGCACATGCACAATTTTCACTTCACAGTGCGATGAGTATATCTTAATTAAATACCTATAATAATAACATGGGGGTAATAATAATATCTCATTTGCAAAAATATTGAGCTGTCGAGATCAGGCCTAACCCAAGCTGTTTCATCGTTTACTACTATTTCCCTAACCTTACGAGATTTATTTGTGCTCATGTATACATATGTGTGGCTTATGTAATCCCAGTAAAGTTTTCCCTGCTATTATCCATTCTTCGTGAATAAGGCAGCATCTGTTCTGAGTGTGCAAAACTTTATTGATGGGTTCAGCCTGCTGACCCGGGGCGAAACATATTACTCCCCTTTTCCAAACTAGCGTACTTTCTTTTTCGAATTAACATTGGTCCTTCGAGCTGGATCGGGAGTCTGTGACAGTAATGCGCTGTTGTAATGGCTCTTCGATGATGGTGATAATGTTCCTCGTGGGTCGCGAAAATCAGTCGTTTTATCATCGGGGTGCATGGCATCACATCCGCTTCACACTCTGCTGTTGGGGTCACTCGGTCTTGGTTATGACTCTGCTTGACTTGGTGATATGAGCTTACATCGTTTTACGCTTGTTGGCCGGTGTAAATATGTATGTTTCGATCTAAAAAAAAAATATTTCATATTGATTTATGTTTGTTGAGCCTAGATATTGTTTAGTAAAAAAAGACTCTAACGTCATTACTATAAAAATCTTCATTTTATATTTTAATTTTTCAAGACTTATAGTTCTCTATAATATATATATATATATATATATATATATATATATATATATATATATATATATATATATATATATATATATATATATATATATATATATATATATATATATATATATATATATATATATATCAAAACATCAATCGTTGAAAAATGATAAAGTACTTTATGCATAAGGCATAACAGTTAATTGTTTATAAAAACTTTGGGAAATTTTGCCTCAAAAACCAATCATTTATTTGTTCAAGCATATTTTATAGGAGTATAGTTGAAAAAAAATAAGATTTTCGATGGTTGATGTAACGATGATGATAGATATGTGTTAAATGAGAAATATAAGCCTTGAAAAATTAAAAATAAAATCTAAAATAGAGTTTTCTTACAGTAGCGAAGAAGTGCCTTTTTTAAGTTAACAATATCGAGACTCAATAAACATAAATTAATATGAGATATTTTTTTATAGTTAGTATCACATATATTTATCTCATATATTTTCACCGGTATTCATAGACTCTTGAATACTGTACAAGAAATTATTTGTGTGATATGACAGCTGTTCTAACCAGCAATAGAACCTGACAATGTATGTATACTCTATTTTAATTTACTCAAAATAAATGCTTATTCTATTCTATTCTATTCTATTTGCGGAAGATCGACGACTTCAGGATAGCCATGAACATCACCTGTTTCTTCTTATCGACATTGAATGAAGAGCCGGTTTCCTTTAATGATTATTTTATCCATATTTGCCTATATATGTATTCCATGTTACACATTGTACAAGACTTATTCTATCGCGTCAATACTAACAATAATGCAAACTAGATCACAAAATATTACATACATTAAATGCAATAATCAGTTTTATTGTTCTATGAATTAACCGAAAAGTACAAATATGTCTGACTCGCCGATTTAAACTTCGAGAGCGATGGTAAAGTTCGAATGCTTTGGAGGAGCGAGTTCCAGAGGCGCGCTCCCTGAGCACTGAAATATTTCAGGTTAATGTCGGTTCACGGCCAAACTGAGATTTCCCTCGAGATCCTACCTGAGCTCCTGGACTGGTTCTTTTTAATAAGAACCGCAAGGTACGGCGGTTGCCTCATGCAATAAGATTTGTAAACTAGTATCGCCGCAAAGTAAGATATTCTTCCCTGAATATCTAACCAGTTCAGTTTCCTCCTGTAGAGAGTAACATGCTCGTATCTTCTAACACGAAAATTGTCTCTAATAACTTGCGTGTAGGTTTGCAAGTCGTTCGTGTAAAGTATATGCGCGACACATTTGGATAATATTCCCTCCGAACTGTTCATATAAGACATTACTTCTTTAAGATCGTTAATGTAAAGAATAAACAAGAGGGGCCTCAGAATCGAGCCCTGTTAGTGACCACTCGCTGATTAGGTCCCGTAATGTACGACTTGACCCACAAGACTACGGGCTTAGAGAATCCCATTTCGATCAGTTTACGAAGCAATTTTGAGAGGGAGATCGTGTCAAACGCTATACTAAAATCAAACATCATTAAGATGGTGAGTAACTGTTTTTCATCGTCAAACCCAGTCCGAATGTCTTCAGTCAGTCTTAGTAGTGCTGTTTGCGTAGAGTGTTGTTGATGAAAGCCAGTTTAACGGGGGTCCAGAGTATTCATTAAGGTTAAATGCTCTGAGATCTGTTCATGGACTATCTTTTCCACGACCTTGGAAAGAAAACTCAAAAGGGCATTTGGACAAAAGTCTGAGATGGCAGACAGAATTGTTGTCATCTTAAGAGGCACCGCATGAGCCCTCTTCCAGGCCCCGGAAGAGACTTTACTAGAGAGTGAGGAGTTGAACAGGGTGACCAGGTGGTATCTAATGACCGGTGAAGGCTTCGCGATGATGCTTTGGGGTATTCCACCTCCCCCTTCATTTGTAACGAGAAATGGGCGACGACTAGAACCACGTCTCAAAAAGTAACATCATAAAAAGTGAAGCCATCATCACTAGCCTTCGACAAAATATCATCCAAATCCACCTCACGCTCGAAATGGGAGAACGATACCCCACCGAAATGAGTGTTAAACTGATTCGGAGAAAAGAGGTACTACTTTCAGAATATCAAAATCCTGATCCATTCTAGCAGTTAGGGAGGTGACCTTGCCAGCAATATCAAAGATGTTACTTCATATTTCTCTAACTTTGATGTCGTTACCCTACTATCTTTGCCGGTAGTATGTACTATACGGGTTTGCTGGCATTGTAGTCCTCGAAAATATAGTCCACGTCGTATGAACGACATTTCCCGCCAGAGATGAGCGCTGATGAAGATAAGGAAGGCGGTAGCCCCTGATTCCCGACAATCCTTCTGGCATTTATGCTATGATGGCAATAATAATCATTTGCAAGTATGCAATTAAATCGACAGGCTAATTTAGCTCAGTATTATAGCTTATTCGATGAAGAAGAAATAACTTGCGAGTTCACACGGTTCTTCAAAAATCATGACTCAGGCACAACTATCACTGGAGGCTAAAATCGCACAATAATGTGATAAAAAGAATTGTTTTTCTATTTTGACTCGCATGAACAAGTGGATGAACGAAATGCAGCTTTATTTGGATTTACTAATTTACAGGAGCTTTTCACCAAGCACGAACTTAACTTAACCACACGTTACTCAGCGCTTCCGCGCTAAATCGTTTTGACTTTTTAGAAAATATCGTTCAAAATGCTGCTCAAGGTGACGTCAATAAACTTCTTCAAGCAAAATCGAAATTCAGATGGTCCAATTAACGCGTAAGAAATTTTTAGGAAGACAAAACCGGCAATTAACGACTCGCTTAAGCAACGTATAGAGTTAGTATTTGTAACTCTGTTCCCATGTGGCAAAAATGAATTCAGCGAAAAACGTACGTCTCAAATCACTACTCTGGACTACTGTAAATGTCGGCTTATGGGAATTGATCTTCGTTTCAACTGCTGAAGGTATTTTTGTTTAAAGGTTTTCAACGTTTAAAAAAGAGTGAAATCCGACATATCAATCTTTGGCAGTGAATCAGGGAAGGGGATGGTGTCGAGTTAGTTGATAAACTTCACCTACAAATTCGGATTTTGTTGATAACTTCACCTACAAATTCGGATTTCAAAAGTGAAATTTCCGACTCTGAGATTCCCCTCTCCTTCGCGAATGCCCAGTTTCTCCATGATCATATATTACGTTTTCGATTCGCACACTTCTAACTCCGTGTCTTTAGCCGCATTTATAAGGATTTCCGAGTTTCTCGCCACCGTGTCACCATTATCTCCCAATATATCCAAGTCATCTGCATAGCCTAAAATCTGCGTTGTTCCGTTGAGTGTTGCGCCTAGCTCACTAGCCTGCATTTTTCTAACAACATACTCTAGCGTCAAGTTAAAGAGTACCGTTGAAAGCACGTCACCTTGCTTCAAACCATCGCGTATCATGAACGATTCGGATACATTACCGCCTACTCGGACCTTTCTAGTGCTTCCGTTCAGACATATTTGAATTAATTTTACGAGTTTCTTTTGTACGCCAATGAGCACTAGAATTTTATACATTTTGCTTCGTTTGACAGAGTCGTACGCTTTCTTAAAGTCCACAAATAGCTGGTGTATAGTTTCGCAATATTCCCACTTTTTCTCTAATAATTGTCTTACGGTAAACATTTGATCGCTCGTCGACCTGTTGCGCCGGAATCCACACTGATAATCTCCTATTATATCTTCCGCGAATGGTGTGAGTCTGGCCTATATTACGTTTGACAGAACTTTGTAGCAGGAAGCTAAAAGTGAGATTTCCCGGTAGTTAATGCAGTCTGTTTTATCTCCCTTTTTAAAGATTGGTATGATGATAGATTCTTTCCAATTTTATGGTATTGTTTCATTTCTCCAAATAGCAGATACTAGATCAAAAATTTTAGATGTAAGCACGGTGCCCCCATATTTAAGTAGTTCAGCTGGTATAGAATCGTTTCCTGCGACCTTATTGTTTTTTAGCTTTTTGATCGCGGCCTCTACTTCTTTGTAGGTCGGTTCGTCCATATGGAGTTCAGCAGTGTGGATTTCGTCTCCCATTTCCTCGGAGTTTTCATGCACGTTTAATAACTTATCGAATAGTCTTTCCATAATTTCAATGGTTCATTTTCGCTTGTCACGATGTTCCCGTCCTTATATTTCATTAACTGCGATCTACTCTGAAAACCCTTCCTAATAGCGTTTATTACTTTGTACATCTCGCGCGGATTATTTTCCTTACTATTAATTTCTATTTTTCTAACTTCATTTTTCTGATACTCGCACTTCTTGTTTCTGTAAATCACACCCACTTTCTTTCTTATTTCATGGTATTCTTCTACGGCCCTACCGCTTTCATTGTGTACGCTATCTAACTTAGCCTTCTTGCACCTTTCAAACTAGAGTTCGCACTCTTCGTCAAACCATGGTTTGCTCTTCGGCCTTTTTTTCTTACTCAGTACTTTGTTCGCGACCCCTTTTATAGTTTTTTCGATAGCCCCCCATAACCTGTTCGGATCGTCATCTACTCCCGTCTGTGCATCCGTTTCCTCGAGCACCTGAAATCGGTTGCTAACTTCTACTTGGTACTTGATTCGCTCTACCCCGCTACGTAGTTTTCCAATATCAAAGGTTTCTATTTCGTTCGCTCGCTTACTATTTTGACCGGCTACTAATCTGGCTCTTAATTTGGCCACTACTAGATAATGATCCGAGTCGCAATCCGCCTCCTTATAGGTCCTTAAATCGAGTGCATTGGTGTGGCGCCTCTTATCAATAAGAAAATGATCGATTTGATTGTGCGTGGCCCCGTCCGGCGATGTCCATGTTGCCTTGTATATATTCTTGTGCTTGAAGCACGTGGTCTTGACTATAAGATCTTTTGCGGACGCGAAATTTATTACCCTAATACCATTATCGTTGCTGGTTCCGTGCAGACTTTCTTCGCCTATAGTGGGCCTAAATATTTCCTCTCTCCCTATTTTAGCATGAAAATCCCCCACTAGTATTTTGGTGTCGTAAGACGCGAATTGGTCGATTAATTGCTCTAAAGTTTCATAATAAAGATCTTTGACTCCTTCCTCTTTGTCCTCCGTAGGACAGTGGACGTTAATAACCACGTAATTAATTATACCATGCTCCTTCGATGATGATATACGTGAGTCGGTTATTCACGAAATTGAAACTTTTAACGGATTATATGATGTTTTTGTTAACAAAAAATCCGGTGCCTAGGGAATGCCCGCTCGCGCCCCTATATAAAAAGGTGAAGTTACCGGATCCTAGCATCGCGTTATCTTTCCATCGGGTTTCTTGTATTGTTACCAAATCTAAATTGTACCTCTTAGTTTCATTTATGATTTCCCGGAACACGCCCGCTCTGTGTAGACTGCGTACATTCCAGGTTCCCACCCTTAAGTTCCTTTTGGTTTTGGTTTGGTTTTGTTTTCTTTGAGCCATGGTAGTAAGTTAAACCCGCGCATTTTGGATCCTGTTCCGATCGTAGGTGAGTCCATCCATCTAGGGGTGATAACCATCATACCTTCCTAGAACTAAGTATGAGAGCTTTCCGACTTTGGCGAGGACATAGTCAACTCATCGTCAGACACACTCGGTTTCATTCTCATATCCTAACGCCCCCCTGCAAGGCAGCGCGCCTTCGCTGGCTTCGTTGCCGTGTAAGACCAGGTGGTGAATCATTCTACACATCCTCTCTCAGGGCAATTGTCATCGCTCTCGCATCTTCCACGACAGCAGGATTTTTGGCCCATTTTTTGTTTGAAATGTGTGGTAAAAGAGATAGATTGATTACAAAGTAAGGTAGAAGAAGAAAGTAAGATAGGACATTTTGCATAGTGTTTGTAGTTGTTGTGGTGCTTGCGTAGTGTTTCTAGATGAATGCGTTCGCCAGTGCGAGCTTATCACACCCACGCCTGGGCCTATCGGCTGTCCGCGACTGCTTATTCAATTTATTCGCAGCTAACCTCTTTCTCAGGGGTCGTTCCTCTATCTGCAACTTGAAGACGCGCTGTGTAGTAGTGATAGGCACCCACCCGTCCGCTCTGAACGACTACGCCCAGGACCCGCTTAGGGTAACGGCGTTGCAACAGGTGGATATCTACTTTACAGATTAAAATTGAAGGAGAGTTTGCCAAAATCGGTTCTTTTAAACACGCGTCCAGAAAAGCGTGACAGAGCTATAAATGTAAACAATAATGAATTCTGCTGTAACGTTTTCGAATGTTATGAAAAACGTCCGGACTCTGCAACTTTTGCAGCATGACAATTGGAAAGTTCGTGATGATTTACGAGCTGCAATACCATTTAAAGTTTCGAGACTTCGATGTTGAAGAGCATTAATATGTCCAAGAAGATAAAGTTGTCCAAAATGAGGGGCTAAACCAAGATTCAGTAATGCCTAAGATCTTAGCGGTCTCTTACAAAGGGATGCAAATGTAAACGACAGAGTTCGGTTATACTCACTACATAGAAATTTAAAATGGACATAAAATCTGCCGATGACTATTTTTTCCCCTTTTCCTTCGTATCTCATATTGAAACGAAGCGGAGCTTTTGGTTAGTTTAAATTTGGCAAAAAACTCATTTTATGATAAAATGAAGAAAATGTCAAATCGACTAATAAAAGTTGAAGAATAGAACCGAATTTTTAAATTGAACTAAAAATTAACTGTACGGTGCAATGGATTAAGCTATTGAATTAATTTGAATTAATGGTAAACCAATCAGAAATTACAATAATTCCTGTATTATTCTTAAAAAAAGAATTAGATCGTGAAGAGAAAGTGGCATCACTCCTTCAACTGTTTATCACTGACGAAGCAGACCTGGAAAAACTTTTCTTCCTAAATTGCTTATCTTTTTGATTGAAAATATATATCTTAACTATATTATATATAGAATTATATATAGATAACTATGAAGAAAACTTTGTCAAGATTATGGCTCCTACTGGTATTGCAGCTATTCTAATAGACAGTCAAATATTGAGCAGCGATCTTAAGCTGCCTGTGAAAAAGAAATTACGTTTTTAGCTATTGCACAATAATACTCACAAAATGCGCGTCAGTATTATTCGAACTATGTTTTTGAAGGCTATTCTAAAAGATGAAATCATGAAATAATTTTTGTATTAATTTATTAAATTCGAATTTTTATTGTAAGATTCTACAAATCAATTAATCAGAATCTCTCTTTAAGAAAGCATTCTGCTAAGACAGTTAGTAGCAGTTTTGTTGCTTATTTATTGAAAAGTCATCAATATAGTTCAATGGTTCAAGGGCAGTGTATAAAGCTTGGGTGGGTAACATTCCCACTTTGACGCAGGCAAAAAGTTCTTACAAAAGTCTTTATAATCTGAGCAAAAAACTCAGTCAAGGGATACTAAAAAACTAACTTTCCGTAATTTTTTAGCAAGATCCATGCGCATTTACTCCAGTTATCATTGGTAATAGAAAATCGACTTATTTTACAAAATGATTTTTTCCTCTTTAATACAAAATACTAGCTCGCCATGCGGACTGCGGCCTGCCAATCCGCGTGACTCACCGCTTCGGTATACAAAATACAAAAAAGTTATACTTTTTCCAGATCTACAATTTTGCCTTGAAAAATTTAATAAAAACATGAAATTTATTCAAGATATAGCTCAAATTCGAATTTTCAATATATTCAATACTTATACTATATGGTAATACGCTCAACGAATATGGCTCAAAATAGATTTTATAGCACACTAACCTCAAAATGCCAACTTTATTGTCGATTTTGAGGTTGTTGTGCTATAAAATATCGTATGAGACTGTTGTGGGAGGTGTTTTTCTACCTTGCTCGATTTTCTCACTCGCTTCGCTCGTGCGAAAACCCTCGAGCAAGGTAGAAAACCATCTCCCACAACAGTGTCATAATATACTATAGATACATTTACTTAATATGATGAGATAAGTAAGCTGTTTAAGTTTTAGCCTGTTTGACCGTGGTTTTGCTGAGTTAATCGAGGAACTGGATTACATCCATACATACGTCCATACGTACATTTAAAAGAGTGCTTCGAACGTGTTTCTATAGAGTTAAAACATTTTTATGCAATAATTTGTTAGTTTATTTAGCTACTACGCTTTTTTGTTATGATGAAAAGGCTCTCCCTTGGACCGGTCGTGTAAAAAATGATAAACATTTAACTGAATATTCTTTACAATATTACTAATTACCTCAATGTATGTTTTTGAAATATAACTGTTTGAAAAAAATATGATATTTTCCTATATAAAGAGATAAGGGAATAAAGTTATCCATAATTTCAGGTCGCAAAATATAGGTCATTCTATGCTCTTTCAAACGCATTTGGTCTAAACAAATGATATTATTTCTAACGTACCAAAAAAAAGAAATACTAAAACCAAAAAATCGAATCCAACAATTAATTAAGATTTTTCTTTTCCGTATATCGCAAAAAGAAAACAAAGAATATGGATCAAGAAAAATTACTTTTTACCGTGCATATCCTGAAAAACTGGCGTATACACGCCCACACACATACACATACACATCACGCGTACA